>JAWQFJ010001432.1:195000-197500 GCA_034096865.1 Theodoxus fluviatilis
GTGCAGAGTTGAAAGCAGGAGGTGTAGGGTAATCGCTGCTTCAAGCGTCCATACTCTGTGTGTATGTGTGTGTATGTATGTGTGCATGAGTGAGAGAGTATTTTACATGTTTATTCAATCATTTCTTAATTCATTTTAGTCCGTATTCATCATTCTCTCTCTCTCTCTCTCTCTCTCTCTCTCTCTCTCTCTCTCTCTCTCTCTCTCTCTGTCTTATTCGTAAGATGAATGTTGCTTTGTGTGTGTGTGTGTGTGTGTGTGTGCGCGTGCGTGTGTGTGTGTTTGTGCGCGTGTGCGTGTGTGTGTGTGTGTGCGTGCGTGCGTGCGTGCGTGTGTGCGTGCGTGTGTGTGTGTGTATGAGTGAGAGAGTATTTTACATGTTTATTCAATCATTTCTTTACTCATTTTAGTATGTTTTTATCATTCTCTCTCTCTCTCTCTCTCTCTCTCTCTCTCTCTCTCTCAATTCGTAAGATAATTGTTGCTGTGTGTGTGTGTGTGTGTGTGTGTGTGTGTGTGTGTGTGTGTGTGTGTGTGTGTGTGTGTGTGTGTGTGTGTGTGTGTGTGTGACATTTAAATAAGCCTTTCAGTTTCAGGCCATATACGAAACTGGACGTAAACTTTGTCTCTTATCTGGACATAACTAAGTTGTTTATGTAAAGCACTGTGAGCTTCATTATATGTATGCAATAGTGCTTTAAGAATAAATGATGTTGATGATGATAATGATAATGATGATGATGACAACGACGACGTCGTCGACGACGACGACGACGACGATGACGACGACGATGATGATGATGATTGGGTACTCTATCTTTAGAAATGTCAAAGTTTGCTTACAGTCGCAGTTTCGTACCTTCAGAGTAAGATATTGATTCCATACATTCCTGTAAAGCACGGAGCCAGTCTAAAGATGACCACACACTAGTGGTTCATATCTACCTTACAGCAAATATGGCATTCTCTAGATACTACAACTGCTGATACTTGTAACACTGCTGCTAAACAGCGCATGTAAAAATTGCTAACGAAAACAGACAGCAACGACAATACTTATGACGATGATCACCATTGCTGCGGTCATGGTCAAACCTTTTCGCTGTCATCGTCAGATTTTTTTCTCGTTCACCTTTTTTACCACTTTTTTTCTCCCTTTCCAGACATTCAGCATCTTTATGTTTTCTTGGTGCCTTTCCCTTGCCTCTTACGTCGTTGTTATTCGTTATTGTTTTGTCATTGCAGATATCAATTCAAGAGAGAGAGAGAGAGAGAGAGAGACATTCCACCCGTTGTTGTACACGTGAGAGGTTGCGGGTTCGAACCTTACTTCCCCCCCCCCCCCCCCCCCCCCTCTTTTCTCGAGAGGTTGCGGGTTCGAACCCGATCTTTTGTTGTTGTTGTTGTTGGTTTTTTTTTTAATGCCAAAACCTGGAGGTTCAGCGCCAGTGGTTTTTATTAATGTTTATGATAAGTGAATCACACCAAAGAAAGGTTGGACTCATGGAATCTTGGCATTATCCCTCTGCTGAGGCAGTCGAACGGAATAATTCATTTTGATTTCTGCTATCTTCACATCAAATAAGTTTCTTCATGTATTGTTTAACAGTAGAACGCTTTGGAATATGTAAAACATTACTGTTGTAATATTAGAGAAGTGAAGTGTCTTGTTCACCGTGATTCACGACAGTCAGTCACGCCATTTTCAGTGGAAAAGTTCACTGACCCTTCGGGTGATCTCCGATCGCATTAGATTTATGCTCGGCAGGAGTGTGCCTGTAGAAAGTGTGCAGGTCCCAGTGATCGCTGGGCGTGAGAAGCGATAAGTCCCGGAAACCCTAAAACGCTCACCGCGGCGGTTTCTCGGTGTTTACAAAGGTACTAAAGGGAAGTCAACCGCCCCAGTTACAACCTGGCCCGGCGGATGTAAACCAGCCTGGCTTATCAGCAGCAGGGCTCGAATGAATGTTATCTGTCCTGGCTGCTGCATGACGACACGGTAGCTCTCCAGTCCAGACGACTGCTCCTTGGCTCTTTGAAGACTGGCGGCCCCCATGTCCACCGAGCTCTCGTGTATGTATGGAAGGTGCTAACTTCCTCGGGCAAGACCAAAGCAAGCCCTGCAGAGTGGAAATCTTTGGGACACCTCCACTCTCCTCATGGCCTTTGGCCCGTCGGGGGCATACCTGTCGCGGCCCTTGCCTTTGTTATGGAGAGAGGGACTCCTTAAACTTTATCTCCTCCTCCACCTAGGGGCGTGCTCACACTGCTCTTTCCGGCCCAACAGGTCGCTTTTTTGTCACGCCTAGGCACGCTCATGAAAACGACCGGTCTCTGTCGGTAGGCGGTCCCTGTGTCTGGGCCTCGACTGTCGACCATGAATGGGAGGCTTTTGCCAGGAGACCTGCGCGTGCACTCTGTCCCATTCATGCGCTGACGTCACTCGGCATGAATGAATGCAGCAGCGAGACTGTGCTGGATTCGACGGCAATGCATGACG
>JAWQFJ010001432.1:202500-230000 GCA_034096865.1 Theodoxus fluviatilis
AGTGATATAAAATTACCTTACACGCCTGTCAAAATCAAGGCTTGCTCGATTTTTGCTTGTGGACATTATATAGAATGGAGGCCACTGTCATAAGCAACACTTGTGGCTGCTGCCTAAAGGCTTGCACGCTTCCCGTGGGCGTATCCTGCCTCTGTGACGTTACTTACCACGCGAGGAACTCGGTAAAACGTGAAGAACTTTGTCAGCTGTTGGAAAACAAGTGATTTCAACATATCCAGGGATATAAAGCGTGATCAGCAAACGTTTCAAATCTTGTGTTTTTTTGCTGAAAGGACTGTGTCTGGAAAGGGCAGACTCTTATATTCCACTCTGAGTTCTCTCTGACTACTAGTATGAAGTATCCTGTTTGCGTCATTTCGTCTGCCTCTTCGTTTCTCGGAAAAGGGCAAGGAAAGGCTTTGAGTGAAAATGGCTGACATTGCATTCGGGAAAACATAATTTTGTCGGAAACTGATCTCCTGAACAATAATATGAACAAGAAAATGGTTGACTAAATGAAACTGCTGACAGCGTTTGATATCATATTCTTCTTGCGCTCAAAGTAGTGTTTTTGCTCAGTGTGGATAACTGCCTACCCGAGAGAGAGAGAGAGAGAGAGAGAGAGAGAGAGAGAGAGAGAGAGAGAGAGAGAGAGAGAGACAGACAGAGAGAGAAACAGAGAGAGAGAACAAGACAGGACAGGACTGGACAGAACGACAGACATACACTCGCACATATTCACTCGCACAGGCGCTCACACGCAGATAAACAGGACAGACAGACAGACAGACAGACAGACAGACAGACAGACAGACAGACAGACAGACAGACAGACAGACAGACAGACAGACAGACAGACAGACAGACAGACAGACAGACAGACAAACAGACAGGCACACGAGCGCTCACACACGCGCGCGCGCGCATACACACACGACATATGGACACACACGCTTATAGACACACGGACACGGAGAGGCACAAACACATACACGCATAGAGACAAACATACTGACAGACGCATGGTCAGAGACGGAAACACACGTTTAATATTTGACCTGATAATCCATCTACGTACGTGCCTCTGTGAGTTCTGAAATATTCGTCATAGACAACCCCTTGCTGATAACCCCTCACTGACTTGAACCCTGGCGATGCGCTCCGTCTAGCATACAGAGAACTACATACGACTGGAACCACTCGATGCCCTCCTCACCAGCTGGAACCCTTGGCTGTGGATCTTTCGGGGCCTACTCCAGTAGCTCAGCCAGGGGCGGCCCCAAGAAGCCAGTCTAGCCACCAGAGGGCATCAAATCATTGGTCAGTCTACCTGACCTTTCTGTGGTCTGCAGGAAGAGAGTAAAGAGAAGGTGTTGGGGGTGGGGGGGGGGGGGTGGAAGGGGAGGGCTGGGTTTGCAGGAGAGGGGGTTGGGGATACAGAAAGGGGGGTGGGTGGGGGAGAGCGACAAAGGAAAGGTCATGTCCAGACAGCACACTCCCAGAAGTGGGCTGCCACCTGCTGTAGGGGAAAATGGGGGCAGACAACTTTCAGAACTTCATGGGGCCCTTAACCTGCACACTGGACTCGCGTGGCCACTATCGCGCACACCTGGCTAGGCGGCCCCTTCCTCTCGCTTGCACACCCGTTCCCTCCTCCCTTTCCTCTCTAGCAATGAAATCTTGCAGTCTGGGAGCCTGACTGAACGCAGTGTCTGGAAGACAGTCTTCGGTGACCCGACCTCTTAATGGAAAAACCGACGCCTTCACGAACGGTGTCCCCCTGTGCGTCAGGCAGGTCTCCCTGTGGGCTGGGGGTAAGAATAGACCCACCGCGTCTCCCCACGCGATTCGTAAGAGGCGAATAAATAAGGACATCGTGACTTGATTAGCTCTTACTTTCTCTGAAGTATTCTAGTGATTTTCCTCCTTGATGACCTTACATAGTCTACAAAGGCTGATAGGCCGTAAAAAGCTCCATCCATCCATCCAGCGTCAGGCAGACGGGGGTTGCCAGTGTTGACCAGTGAATTTCTCTGTTTAAAAATTTCATTAAGTTCAGAATAAATTAATATTTAAAACTGTCAGATCTCCAAATGCTGGATGGGGGTAAAGTGTAAAGCTGTTTGAGACCCAGACATGGGTGATAAATCGCTATTAAAAACACATTTTAACCCTTAGCCTTTGCACAAGTAATTCAGCGAATGTCTCCTTGCCTTTCGCACTGTGTAGGACAAGGACAAAAACAAGAAAAGGTAATGGGCCTGTGCGACACGAATGTTTACTAAGTACTTTTTTCTAATACAGCCACTTCATTTTCCTTCTGCTAGTCAAAGTTGATGCTTGATTTCATATGCATTTTTAAACGTGTGATATCCAACCGTTTATTAGACAGAACGAGTGTTTGAGAAGTATTCAAGCACCCTTTCAGAGAGACGCTCGACGGTTTAAAACCACAAGTGTGCTTTGTTTTAGTGGTGCTCCGTGGCCGAGTGGTTAGCGCGCTTGACCTGCAGTCGCTTGCCGCTTGTGGATGCGCAGCTCGAAGCTGCGCGGATTCTATAGAGTTGCATCCTTGAGCAAGGCGCATTACTCACATGCAGTGCTCATCCCCATCCAGGAGTAAAACGGGTATCTGCGAAGGCTGAGCTGGAACGTTGTGAAGGCTAACTTTGGCGCGTTCATCCGCAGACTGCTCGCATGCTCCCGAGGGAGTTGAGATGGTGTTGAAGTGATAAAAACAGGGTAGCCCGATGATCAGGGGGTAAATGTGCGCGGTTTGAGCATCCATCAATGGGTGGGAAAGTCGCAGTGTTAAAAAGAGCATCATTACCGTTACCTTGTAGAGATGGAAGTTTGCGAAGACTGTTACCGTGTGGGTTTTTTTTTATCATCCACACACGTTCCAAGCTTTTTTGATTTGTGGACATCTAAAAAGTTGACAAGCAAAGTGAGAACAATATCAAAGCTGTATGAATGAAAGTGCTTTCAGACGAAAGTCTGCGAATATTCTCACATTTTTATCCACAAAAGTTCAAAGCATTCATGATTCATGTACTTCCATAACGTTGACTTGTTGAATGAGAATAACATCAAAGCTGTAATATGAACGTGCTTTCAGATGGAAGTATGTGAAGACTGTTACACAGTTTTCCCCACAATCACAAATTCCGATCATTTCTGATTCACGCACTTTAAAACTTTGACTAGTGGAGTGAAAACAATGTTAAACCTATTAACAAACGTGCATTCACCAATCTCATTTGACTTGACAAAGCAAAGTAACACTTGTTGGGCTTTCATCAACTCGTTCTCGTTTTCTACCTCTCCTTTGCGCTAGAAGCAGGATGAGAATGAAGAAATATTGCTCCTCGTTTTGTATAGGCGTTCGGCATGTAGTCTGTGTTGTCTCGTTCTAATGAAGATACACTCGCAGCATGAGCGCTTTGTGTTGGCTGTAGGTGGGGGTAGATTTTATGGCGGCATAAAGACGGGCCCATCCTCTGCCTTTACGGCCGTAATGAAAGATTGGACCATTTCTCATTGAAGACACGCTGTAAAGCAAGGAGGCGCTATGACGGCCCAACACTCTTCATTCACAGGATATTCGCTGTTGGCCTGGTGCAAGCGAGGCGCTATCACTGTTCTCGAACTTTCCAATATAGCGTTAGTATGGAATACAGGTAATAGGTGCTGCTCACGCTTTATCCACCCGCTGTTTGTAAAATGAATGTCTGCAGAAATTTCAGTTCTAAATCCAAGGAGTATTAATAAGCGATTATATTGCTTTCATGAACCAACTCGAGGTTGTTGGATGTCACTGCTCCATATGGATATAGATAAAAGAGGGGAAAACAAACTATCAAACAAATAAACAAGCAAAAAAAAAAACTCTCTTGCATGAGTAAGTACGCACATCTTGACTTCCCGTCATTGGTATTACGCGCTGACCCCGATGTGTCCATGTTTTCATCACTCTTTCTATCTCCTTTGCCGATCTTTTTGGAACTTTTTTAAAAAGCATTTCCTCTGCGTATCATAATTTAGTTTGCTGTTTCATCAATCTCTTGGTGTATTTGCACCAATTGTATATATATATATATATATATATATATATATATATATATATATATATATATATATATATATCGTCTGTGTGCTGGCCTCGTAGAGTTCATCACCTGGATGTGAAATTGATTTTCCTTTCGCGGCATTGTAACGTAAACCAACTGTATGCTTACACTTGTCTTTTGACGTGAAATTCGAAAATCAAACATGTTTATTGAGCTAATGATTCTGGGCGCCCTATTCGTTTACCTTCAAAATGTAAAGCTTAGATATCACAATCTCCAGCTTATCCACTTTCAGTATACATGTGTGACCCCAAGAAACCTTTACTAGCTTTTGCCGTTTGTGTGGAATTCCTTTTTCAAAGGGGCTCACATCCTGCGTTGATCTCCAGGGTGAAGAATTCAGGTCTTCCTCTGACCTTAGGTTCTATCCTTGAAATTGAAAGACTCACATGTTTACCTACCATCACATGGGCTTTCTCCAATCCATACTCACCCGATTTTTCCCACCAGAGTTTGCCTCCATCCTCGCCTTCCGCCAGCAACACAACCACCCAAGCGCCTTTGGCCGCTCTGACCTCTACGTCCTCTGCCGCCTTCGACCTCTCACCTTCGACCTGAGCCCCTGCCAGCAGGAGATCCATCGCTGCCAGTGGATGGAGCTGCATCAGCTGAAGAAGGAGGTGGAGAGCTCCTCGCTGACCAGGCGTCTGGCAGACCTGGCGCTGTACGGGCTGGAGCACGGCTTCCACACCGTGGACATGACCTCGGAGGAGATGAAGTCCGTTTACAAGGGCCAGCGCTTCACGCTCTTCCACAGGCCCGTGCCTCCCGACGTCTTCTGGGAGAAGGACTCTTGAAGAGGGGTTTCGCAGCGGTAGACATTGATATTCTCCCTTACGGCCAGTGTTGCGAGATACCTTCTACCTCAGAAGGACTGCAGTGATGGTCATAGAGGTTTATGACCTCCCTCATGAAGCTGAAAGATGACCCAGCGAACTGTCTGTTCATACATACGCGTTTGGCAACGGGTTTATAATCAGACTGTGATTCATAATGAATTTCTGCAACTCGAAAGAAGCTTCCTTGCATTAAAGTATGTGTGTGCTGGTTATGGTTGTGTAATCAGTGCGTATCATGCGCTTCGAGTGTATCTACTATGGCAGTAGTAACGTGCAGTATGGTTAATTGAGGTTTACTGAGCTTAAATGATTTACACTTGATCTTTGCGGGTTCCCACCCGGAAGTGAAGGCTTTGCAGGATTGTTTTCGTTACGTTTGTGTTTCGCCTTCAAATGAGGTCAAACTATGCAAATTCTGTTGTCTAATTCTTACTGTATGTAAAAAAAAAATCGGAGTATTTAAAAAGAGTTGTCTTATATGAAGTCGATGTTGCAATACTGTTATAGGTCGTGCGATCCGTCAGAATATTATTTCGGTAACAGTCAAAATAGTACTTCACTGCACGCCACGTTAGTCCTAAGGTTAATGACCTATGATTTTGTGATTTATGATTCCTGTTGAGGAGGGAAGAATCGATGGTTTTGTGTTATTGTTTGAGACCAAATTTCTCCCCCCACCCCCCACCCCCCCCACACCCAAGATTCCCGTATTCAGAATGACAGAATTGCTGACTTAAAGCACCATTGCTTAGATAGGATTACTGAGGACAACTGCGGCTGTGTGGTTGTGGTGTGCTGCTACGACTTACTTATTTTCTTTGTTTCTTTCCCTCTATCTCTGCCAGGTATCCATGACGGGATGATTCTTACACCGAAGAAAGACGCACCTGTAATGGATTTAATAGTGATAGAGTACCCTGGCGATTTGGACACTGGAGGGATTTTTCTAGCACATGAGCAAACTCATGTTGGACCTCTTGCTGTGAGGCGTCTGCCGTGTCAGCCGTGCAATGAGAGGCGACGATTTTTTAATGCCGAGGTCAAAGGATACAAACTTACCTTAGTGCACGTGGCCATCACATGGGTTCAGAGTGTAAATCTTGTTGACTCTTATTCTGGGCAGCGTCATTTTGACCTCACGCCATCGTATGTGGCCTGTGAATCCGAATGTTGATGTCTCCCTTTCATCAGGAAGTATTCATGCCTTGCGTACAATTCACTGAGGTGAGTGGCTTCCTAAAAGTGAGAAAATGTGTCGCTCTTGATTTACTGCTGAGATAATTTCTGTCTGTTTTATGGTATTGTGTTGGAATATGGGCATCGTATTGCGAATGGTGCGGGACTGTTGTAACTATCCTGGTTTCGTAGCAGCGCTATGTGCTGAAACATGTGCAAACGAATGAAGGAAAAGAACTGTCAGAGTAGAATTTTGAATAAAGAATATCAAAATCTGATAGATATATTTTGCTGAGCTTGAGAAATTAGTGTCTCATTGAATTGACGTGTGCATATTCTGGTTGTAAATACTGGGTATGTTTGGAGAGAGAGAGAGAGAGAGAGAGAGAGAGAGAGAGAGAGAGAGAGAGAGAGAGAGAGAGAGAGAGAGAGAGAGAGAGAGAGAGAGAGAGAGAGAGAGAGAGAGAGAGAGACAGACAGACAGACAGACAGACAGACAGATAGACAGACAGACATATAGACACAGACAGACAGACAGACAGACAGACCGTCGGGCAGACAGACAGACGGGCGGACAGACAGACAGACAGACAGGCAGGCAGGCAGGCAGGCAAACAGACAGATAGACTGACCGACGGGCAGACGGGCAGAAGAACATCAAGAAGCCACTCTGTGTCGCCGTCTACACACCTCTCCCCTCCCGCCCTCCTCTCGACGAGGACTTGAGAGACTTTTGAATCCCCTCCCCATTTCCCCGTCCCCCCCGTTGAACACCCCGCACGACACGTCCACCCCTCTCTTCTCCTTCATTATACTCCGATCCCTACAACAACCACGCCACCACCATCCCCACACCACCCCCCCACGCCCCCCCCCCCCATTCCCCCCCACCCCCCCCCCCCCCCCCCCCATCTCACTCACGTCCCCCGCATCCCCAACGCCACCGGCCCAAAAGGCACCACACACACACCAAACAACACCCGCCCAAACATCAACACTATGGCCACAACACCCCCCCCACTCCCCCCCCCAGTTCGCTACACCACGTACAAGCAGATCCCCACCCTTCAGGACACCAGCGTCTACTAATGCATATGAGCGAGAGTTCCGACCATCTCTCCCTGCAATATTTAACCTGCACTGCACAGATGAACCATACTGCCAACAATTCTCTCTTATTTTGGCTCCATCTGCTCCCTTGCCCCTACTACAAGACACACACTTCCTTTCGCCACGCACATCAACTGTCAGGGTGGCCCCCCCCCCCCCCATACCCTAAGCCTGTCCGTGTGTGTACACCGTGTGCCCACCCCACGTGTGTCGTGCCCCTGTGTGTCCGTGGGGGGGGGGGGCGGTTTCCCGGGGGGGCCGACGCGCCCCCCCCACCGCCGCCCCCCCCCCACCGCACCGCCCGCCTTCCCCCCCCTCCCCCCCCCCCCCCCCCCCGCTCCCCCCCTCGACACATGCTCCCCCCCCACACCTCCCCTGCCACACCCCCCCCCCCCCCCCCCCCCCCTGTCCCCTCCACCCCCCCCTCGCTTTCCACCCCCATCCCCCCCCCACCCCCCCCTCCCTGTCCCTTCCCCACACCCCCCCCCCCTGCGCCCTGATCTCCCCCCCTGACCCTAGCCTTTAGCAAGTACAACAAGACGCATGTGCACTCCCTTACGCGATTTCATCCACTCCTTACAGACAAAACTACCGCACCCCCTTCACAATTATCCACCAGTAGTCCCACTGGCGTTTTTTCCCTTGATTATGCCTGTAAGGTTTTCAATAAGTCACTGATTCCACAAGCGCGACCACTCCCTGCCACCAAACGGACACCAGCTGACGCACGACGCGACGCAAGCCTAGAGAGAAGCGCGCGAAAGACGACGAGAGACTGAGAGACCCGACGCACTCGACCCGCAGAGACGCACCGAGAGCACCGCACTGAGACCCGACGAGATCCAGGAAGGACGAGAGCCAGACAGACACAGAAGACAGACAGCACCACGACACAGACAGACCAGGACGACACGACCAGACACGAGCACCAGACAGACAGACAAGACCACGACAGACCGGCACCACACGGACACAAAGACAGAGACGGAGGGAAGACGCCCACGAGACGAGATAGAGAGAGACAGACCCACACACACAACACACCACATCAGACCCAGATATACAAGAGACGTGGCGTCGGCCGGTGGAGATTGACTGACGCGACACAAACACAGTCACATACAGATCACTACAACCAAGCACCCCCGAGCAGGACACTACTCACTGGTACGTACAACTCGAGCTTGCCCCCAGTGCACATGACACTCGACAGGAGGCTTGACATGCGCACAGCTCCTTTGCACACACCACATTCGAAAGCACCACCATGTTCACTTACTTCACATGTCAGCACCACTAACGCGCACTCTGCTCGGCCTACGGAATGATCGCGTCAGAGGAGCATACGAGAGATAAACTGCACACCTGCACATCCACGCACCATTCATGCATAGCGTGTAGTCAGTAGTTGCCAGGGTGGCACAGCCTCAACGACTAATGTCGGGCAATCAACACTGTTTCTCTTTTGAAAGAACGTCTTAGAAACACAATTCCCCCTCTTTTTCAAAGACCATAAGAGTTCCTTACGAAAACTAGAACAACACTGGTGAATTCATACGTATTGGCTTCATGTCGCGACAAAACTCACGATCCATGGAGCACACAGCACAAACTTGCACAACACCACAGGCACACCGATAGTGATTGAAATGTCTCACATGTAGGAACGCTTCTCTGGCATGCTTGTGATGAACAACTGACCACAGCACACACCCAACATCTACTCCTGTATGCTCTTCACTTTCCTACGCAACATTCCCCGACGGCGCATCATGGGTTTAAACAACACTCGTTGCTCTATAACACACAAAGCAAACACAGACACCCCACAAATAACATGTCCGAACAGCCAAGAGCACACGCCATAATGTCCACAAAACCCCTCCATTCACCCCCGAACACACCGCAAGCGCAATTGAAGCAAACCTTGTGAGACACTACCACTTGATATCTGTTGTTGCGAGCTTTACCACAACTCCGTGCGCCACTATCCACCACTCTCCGGACCAGATGTCGTCGGACGTGCCCCTCAGATGTCCCGCCGCCTTACACAGATCTGGCCCACCACACTGTGCCGCGCACTCACTCTGTGACGGCGCACAGTAAGACGGACGCGGTCCATATAAAGGGAAAAGTCGGTTATAACCTCCCCTGGCCATACACAACGCAAACTGTCGCGACGCTTCGTCTCGTGTGCATCACGCTAGTAGGACACGCGACGCAGCATATCCAGGGCATCCCCACCTTCCCGTCACGGCCGGCCACATCACACTGCTGCTTAACATGAAGTAGTGCAGAAGGCATCGCAAACCGGTGTTACCAAGGCCACCACAGCAACATATACGATGAACTTTCAACCACTATACGAGCAGCCTGCTCCTAGAGCGAAACACACGATGCATCCACACTGTAAAGTTTATACCCCATCTTCACCTGCCTGTTAGGTCACGAACCTAGACAACCAGAGAACATGACGAGTCACGCGACATCACAATCTCAAGTACGGCACCTCATAACATGATTAAAAAGATAGCACAAATGGAGCCTGCTAACAACTCTCACAATCAATCACAAACCTATAGCTCACAGGCCCACGCCTATAGCACAAAACACGAGTCTTCATAACATTACATCTGGAGACCAGAGCGAGTTCAACGACACAGCCTGAACAGGGGTCGCGCGCACTGTTGGCCCTGGGTTGTCTGCTTCAACCGGCGGTGATCCGGTGCACGACTGACCACCAAGGCGCTGGGTCCCTTCGCGGACGAAGGCACAGGGTTCGTGACCGGCCCATCATCCCCTAGGGTTATTTAACGCGAGTACGCGCCCCCCCCCCCCCCCCCCTAGGGCCGACACCCAGCGAAACTGGCTCAGCCATCACATATTTACGCAGTGGCAAGACCGCCTCAACCATTCATTATCACACCTCACCAGCATGACACATGGCCCTGCACGGTTTGCACCATAGGTAGCACTCCCCATGCGCAGCCCAACCACTTGTTCCGACCCCTTCACAACACTAGCAACAGTCCTCCCACCAAGCGCGTCTGTGTCCTGACTAAGGCCCCCCCCTCCCCCACCCCCACCCCCCCCCCCCCCCCCCCCCCCCCCCCTTAGGCTCAGGACACTCACCGTCCACATAATTCTGAGATAGGGGATCGTTTCAATTCCATCCGTCCTGTTTCACTAGCGTTCAACGCACCAACCTCTCGCCCGAGACCAATCTCGCCCTTCTCTCTCCAAAAATCATCACGCTGTCCAGGACTGAAAATGACACTTCAAGCACGTATGACGTAATCAATATCAAAGTTTTGTCAATGTCAAATCCTTCTCATTTAGCGCTGTCCACCGTCTCATCCCCACAAAATACTTTCTAGGCATGGCTGGTTTTCTAATAACTACATTTATTTGAGGCCTGGCTGGCTTCTACATTCTTAAGTGTCTATTATTTAACACATGCATAAACGTGCAACTCATAACAGTATAGAGTAGTATAATAGTTCATCATCTGAAGTCACACGGAAAACAGGGAGAAAGGATCACTTTAATGTACACACACGAGTAAATCCGTAACCTTGATTCCACTTGTGTTCAATTCTTACTAATGCGGAAAGGACGTACCATCACACCGGCACACGTGCGAGCTCACCAGACTCGCGTATCGTGCAACGGTTAAAACCCATGTTTCAGGATTAACATTCAAAGCTAATTTATTTCAAGAGTGGTTTATTGAACCACCATTATGAAACTGTCCAGCTAGAACAGACGAAGAGGTTGTTGATTCATGCAGTATAACACAATTACAGTAACTGACGCGAAAGTCGTCACTTGTTCGGGATCGTTGAAAGACTTAGGGGCCTCGGCTGTCACGTTGTTCAATAACATTAGCTTTCTCCGGTACCCAAGGGGTCTTTTAATGTCAACTTTCCGAGAGTTTTCATTATACTTCAATTTGCATCAATAAACGTTTTTTTTCATCATGCAATTTTCTCCAATATAGTTTTCTTTTATGTCCTTGGCCCATTAGTATCTTATTTTTGGTACCTTTTTTGGTTGTCTCAGACACTTCTCGTAAACTCACGAAGACCCTTCGTGTAACCGCTAATTCTCGACGACGATACACATTCCCCACTGCTAACACGCGCTGGAAATCTGTCCACGGATCTTGCCGTGATTAGAATGAGGCTGTTTAACACAGAGCCGCACGGAAAGACCACACAGGAAAGTGCTGGAGACGGCGGAGGTGAGCAAGGACGTTGGAAAAAGCGCGACATCCGAATGTTTGCGACTTGATGTCTGCCTGCTGACAAGTCGCCACTGCTCTTGTCTGCGCGTGGCTCCCCCATTCCCCGCAGACAGCAAGAAACTGCCTGAGAAAAATTAGACCCATCCGGAGCCCGCGGATTAGCCGATCATCGCATTACCGCCTGTAAACGCCCAGCTTTTTCCCCATTCACCGTCCTCCATGGTCAGTGCCTATGTCACTCTCTGTACATTGTCAAATATGTCTTCTCTAGGTTCAAATCTCAATTCGTGAGTTCAGGTTGTACTTCCATTATTCTATTGTCTGCCTTCAGCTTGTATTTGGCAAAGTTAAGTCCCATGTGTAAACCCAGATGTGCAATCGTTCTCTTGAATAAAGATGACGTTTGTCAGAATTACAAATAGAATGTCGCAATTTATATGACTAAAGGGAAAGAGGTAGGAAAAGGCAAACTTAAGAACCAATTTTTTAAAGTTTAAACTTTTGTTGCTGTTGATAATAGGGAGGTATATATGAATGTTCGCTCTTAATTATATACTTTTGAGACGTATTTTTTAACTTCAATTCGCTTTTGACTTTACTCATTAGTATGTATACCAGCTTGATATGTCCCACTTGCACCAACAGATGAGACATCTCAGTCTAGCGCTTGCGCAATCTCTATTTTTTATAGTCCACCTGTTGCCAGCTTATCAACCATCAAGGACCCATGTTCCTCAACCTGCATTGAATCGTCATGCTTACAGGACTCCTCTACACTTCAATGGCGGGAGCAGCTATGCTGCAGGGGCACAGTGTGCACAGAGGACAAGAAGCTCCCAGGGAGGATAGACGACCGACGGTCTTCAGAGGAAAGACCCCCGTCAACAAAGTTTTCGGCACCGTCTCTCTCACTCTGTCGGAGCCTCGCAGCCTGTGAGTGTCAAACGAAGAGACTCCCGTAGCATAACCTCATGGACTGTTATGTCATAATTATGCCGCCGACTATCCCCTGGGTGGCCTCTGAGGGGTCTTTCCTCCCAGTGAATCTCTTCAACCAAATCCATGAGGATGCCCTCTCTGCTGCTGCTTCTGCCATCGCTCTCGAGACCTTCCACATGGAAAGCACATTTCCCCTTGGAACCAGGAAAACGGCCATAGTGCCAGGATCTCAACCCCTGAATTGGAAGACCTGGAGGTAAAGGTCTGAGCTAAACAAAGACGTGCATGCATTCTCTCCTACGAGACGCAGGAATGCACAGTGGCCTGACAGGTTGCATATGCACTGCTTTCGCTGCAGTTCCAGGTCATGGAGGTTGTCACCTTTAGCAACGCGTCTTGGCCGTATCGCCACGACCTTTCCAGCCAAGGTGGTAAATGCGGAATGGATGGATTCTCGGCGCTGTATAGCACGCTATTTCCGACATTTCTCCTTGGAAAAGTCACTGATGACCCAATCATTGTGGCTCCCGACGCCAGCTGAGGAATGCGTGCACCCTGACGACGCAGTGAGCGCCCCCAGTTGTGGAGTTTCTCATGCAGTTTCCTGCTTGCACGCCACCCCTGCACATACAGCGCAGTGGACGGCATCTTTCCAGACGCCTTAGAGGATTCGTCCAGATGCGATTTGCATTAGAGACAATATTCAGTGTCGCAATGGTCTTGGGAACAACTTGTGCTCTTCTCTCTCTCTCTCTCTCTCTCTCTCTCTCTCTCTCTCTCTCTCTCTCTCTCTATCTCTCCCCTTTTTAGCTCTGTCATTCTCGTTGGTTATCTTTTGTTCTTTTACTTTCATTCTCTTCTCCTCACTCCTCTCTCCTCTTTCTTTCTCTCTCTCTCGTTCTCTCTCTCTCTCTCGTTCTCTCACTCTCTCTCGTTCTCTCTCTCTCTCTCTCTCTCTCTCTCTCTCTCTCTCTTCTCCCCCCGTCTCTCTATTCCCCCGTCTCTCTCTCCTCTCTCCCCCCCCCCTCACCCCGCCCCCTCCCCCTTTCTCTCTCTTTCTCACACGCGCGCTCGTTCGTGAAACTGTACATGCGACATCACAAACTGGCAATAAAATTGTGACATTTCAACATTTAGTCCGTTTTTACTGTTTATCACCTCCCCCCCTCACTTTCATTTATATCTTACTTTTCCTTCTTTCTTTCTTCCCCTCTTTTTTTCTTCCCCTCGTTCTCTCATTGTCAAACATATACCTACATCACACCATCATCACTGTGTCGAGCTTTACCGAATAAGTTCCTCTGAAACCCACGGAGCACGCACATCCAACTATGAATCTGAGAGTGGCAGTTCACGAGTTCTCTCAAAGGCTATGGCAATCCTACATGCCATGGAACCCGCTCACGTCGACGTATCTCATCTCAGCGCTCAACTCCCCATTACCCTACCTCCTGCCGTCCACCATGCGGTCAGACAGGGACGATGAAGAATGGCTGCGATGAAGGACGTCAGACCACTGGCTCAGCCATTGCTGGCTCTGCAGTCTTCCCTGGCCGGTAACTGCTGGCATGGAACACCCTTACTTTGGAATTTTTCCATGGACTGGTCAGGGACTCAGCCGCTCTGACTCAGCCGGTGTGGATGCAGCTGCTGTCGAGAGGTTGGTCGCCATTTTGGATGATCTCATCAGTCCTGATTCTTCCTCTGCACCGCGTCTTTGCTTGCTCCATCCACCTTCTGACTTCCTACTCGTGTACACAACTGCCGGGATCGAATTGCGCAACTACCAGAATTGAAGGATCGATTCTTGGCGCGCGAAATAGGTCGGAGTTCAGAGTAAGTTGAAGAAAACATCGGTCGGGAGAAATGAATACGTTTTCCTAGTGTCAGATGTTTGCTAAAGGTATGTTACTTCGAAGAAAACGTTTAGCACGGATGAGACTTATTGCCCTCGTTGTCTTGAGATTCAAAGCTGTTTGCTGCTTGAGGCATTCTTTTCTGCATTGAGATAAATGGTTCTGAGACTGCCAGGACAACTCTGGTTATTACACATATGTAAGTGAGATAATTATAACTATGGTTGTCCAGATCAGAGGAGAAAACACTGATCCTTGTATCACTTATATACTTGCGAAATGCTTCTACTCTAATTAGAGTGTGTATGTGTGTGTGTGTGTGTGTGTGTGTGTGTGTGTGTGTGTGTGGTGTGTGTGTGTTTGTGCGTGCGTGCGTGTGTGTGTGTGCGTGTGTGTGCGTGTGTGTGTGCGTGTGTGTAGAAAGTTTAGTAAAGAGGAAAGTGCAGGGTTGACTTAGAAATGAAAGACGCTGGCAAAGAGAACCATTTTCAGATTGCGAATCCTTAATGCCATTTCTGGGTTATTTTCGGTCACATTTATTGGCTGATGAAGACGTTATCCAACAAGTGCTTGGATTACGCATTAAGTTTTCTGCCAACAAATGCTTGAATTACACATTAGGTTCTTTATCCAACAAGTGCTTGAATTGCTCAATGGGATTAGGTCCTTTACTCTACACGTGCTTGTGTTATGCATTAGGTCTTTGGAATCTTGGCAAACAGTCATACAAGCGGCAGCAGTTATATCTTTTTGCCTCTTTCTCAAATCACAAAAGAGGTGAAAGCTTTTGTAACAGGAACATCACGCTAGACGAAGATAAGATTATAAATCAAGACGAACTCCTCAGACATTGGCAGCACTGAACTTAGTCAGCAATGCGCGCATCAAAGCCGGTACCGAAATACATTTGTTACCATAAAGTTTCATTGGTGCAGACATGAATGGCTGTCGACACGCATGCCACGTGCTATACATCGTCACGCACTGAACACTCCGACGGCGAGCTGACGTATCACCAAGACCTTGTCTGCAGAGACGCCACGCCGGGTAAGAAAGAACAAATGCGACCGTTGCCCGCCAGATCGTCTCTCAGCCATGAAAAAGCAATCATGTCTTCCTGACCAGGAAGAACGTGTCTTCGCCCAATCAAGCAACGGAAAGCACGCGGAGCACAGATAAAAGTAAGGCTGCACTGGGAAGGCGTCGAATACTACGATAACTTTATTGCCCACCAGTAAATAAAAAAAACACTTTATTCGTCCGCGAGAACTCCAGGCGGAAATGGAGGAAAGCTGGCTGTGCGTCCGCACGGGAAACGCTGTTCCACCGCTAAGCAACCGTCGACCTTGGAATGTTGTCCTCTGCTCACGCGCTTGCGTTCTGGTAGGCGCCTGTATTCCTGACCGGAACGACTCAATGAGCGTGACAACCATTGAACACTGATGATCACCATGTGTAGCGTGGGAGGGTGCAACAACTGTAGGCTCTCTCGTCCCTTTCGCCCTGATCCCAAGAAGCTCCTTCCTTCCTACATCAGTCACACTAGGAATTGTCATGGCACCTAACGACAACTCTCACGTCACTTCCGGCAGGAGGTCCACCGCTACAGTGCCGTGCGCACGCAATGGCGGCGTTCGTCTGCAGGTCCCTTCCCCTCCATGTTTCCTGTCTTTGCTGCCGCCCTATGTCTTGACCACATTGCATGTCCTTCCCTCCATGAATGTTACTCCTACTCTTCCCTATCCTTGAACACCCTGTAGGTCAGGGGTAACAGTAGACCTACTGCGTCTGTGGGAGACTCGAAAAGGACGAATGTCTAAGGATATGGAGACGCGACTTGCTCTTTCTCTAACCAAGGCTGCGTTCAGGCTTCAGCTCCTCAGGCACAGCGAAGACGCAGCGTAGTTGTCAATCGGCCGAATTATTACATGACTCAACTGCAAAGCCTGAACAAAGTTGTAGGTGAACTGTAGCACTGCGCAGGTCTTCGAAGAGAGACTTGAACGTGCCCCAGCTCTAATGATTTTGTAGTCAACGGCCTTACATAGCATGCAAAGGCAGATAGGCTGTAAACCTCGTTAACATACATCATCATCATCATCATCATCATCATCATCATCATCATCATCATCATCATCATCATCATCATCATCATTATCATCATCATCATCATCATCATCACCATCATCATCACCGCCACTACCATCATCATCATCATCATCATCATCATCATCATCATCATCATCATCATCATCATCATCGCCGTCGTCGTCGTCGTCATCCCTTCCTTTTTACTCCTCCATTTTCCTCCTACCGTGGACTTCTCGACATTGTCATCAGCAGACAACTCAGCTTTACTCCGTGACAGTTTTTCTTTGAAACCATTGCCCCTTATCCGTGGTTTTCAAATGTCTTTACCTCTTTTGTTTCTTTCCTCTTAAAAACTTTTCCCCTTTTCAGTCCAGCTTGTGTCCCATTCTGTGATTAACCCCTCAATTCAACTGGTTGCGCCTTTCTCTTCATCGCCCACATCAGGGTTGAACACTCCTTGAACTACAGCCACGTGGTCTACCTCATCAGATGCCGCAGGGGATGTCCAGAAGAAAATTATATCGGAGAGGCGGGCCAACAACCCCGACAGCGCATGAACGGGCACCGAGCCACTGTTAGGAACCGCTCGCCACTACCTGTGGGACAACACCTCAGCCTCACTGATCACTTGACCTCAGACATGCGGGGGGATGGGGGGGATTGGGGGAAGGGAGCGAGATACGACTTTTCCTCACTCTAACCAGCTGTATAGCAATTGTGTAGTCGTTGTTCTTTAATAGCCTGCAAAGGCTGATAGGCCATGAACTCTCATTAATTCATCCATCCTTCCATCCATTCCTCCACTCGCTGAACTCTACAGCAACACAGCGTCCAAACTTTTAGCAGGGTCGTCTGAAAAAAAAAAGTTTCCGCGGAAATTTAAACCTATGCCCAACGGGACCACGTATTTCTTCTGTGTAAAGTGCACGTTTATTTTCATTTAAAGCATGGATACATTAGTCTCGACGAGTTACTTGGATGAATGGCAAAAACATGGAAAAGAATGAATAACTGAACACATTTGATAACGAATTCTTGCATTTTGCTCTTGTAGACGTCCCCCTTGAGTTTCGCCATTGCTGAAAATGATGGTTTTACCGCTGCTGACTACTGTCATGTTGCATTACTGTTTATCATGCATCAAACCGCCATCCTTTGTTTCTACGTTATGTACGCAAGATAAAAAGAAATCTCGTTTACGCCCATCCTATTACGCCTTTAGCGCTGTCCATCGTCCAATCTGTCCTTATACTTCAATGCAAAGGAAACGGCACAGCTTATCAGTTGGAGACAGTCGGGCCAAGCCGGTGTAGAGCACGGGGGAGAGAAGCTATCATAGGCAGGGGTTCTCTGTCATCCCACCCCATTGACACTGGGCGCCTGGTGTTGGTCGCTGTTGTAAACCAGTCTAAGGAGAAAGCAATGGCGTACTTATCCACACGTCCCCAGCCCCGTGGTGAAATGCCTTCGAGGTTTATGCACTCACAATGTCGCTAACGTGGGCATAGCTATTCGGGGTAAATTTCCTACGTGATTAGGTGGGCTGTAAAACAGACGCTAGTCCATTCAAATCTCGGCGCGGGCGGGTCTGACTTTATTGGACAGATAAGGGAATGCCTCCGGATCCTGCCAGCAGAACTATGAATTTGCCGGCATTGCGGAACTCTCCGCTCCTCCTTGAAGGGGCTCTGCTCGCTTGTGTCCGTAGGCTGTCTTCTTTCTCCTTCTTTCCTTGCATATCCGTCGTGAATGGTGCACAGAGGCGGACGCAGATCGGACAAACAACACCATTAGCAGGTCGATTGTGGCGTCTTTGCCGACAATGCAGTTCTGGTTGACGTTGCATAGGCGACGCTTCTCGAATGCTGTGGCAGTCTGGGAGGCAGCCGAGCGCCACTGTGGTCTGCTACTTGATGTTTCCAGTTTAGCAGCTGCGATGTTGCCTGCCTCAGGCCACCCCCATACGCACCTATTGCATGACTAGCCTTCTAGTGGCTCTCGGTTCAGCAGGCAGCTCAAAGACGGCGACTATTTTTGGGGAGGCACACCGTAGGCAGTGTTGTTAGGGAGATTGCAAGTGTAACACAATACCATCTCCCATGGTCGTCTTAACAGTATGTCAAGAGATGAGTATGTAACAAATTTCGGCTTTCTTGGTCGTTAATGCTCTGAAAAAGAATTATGTTATGAAGGTGAGTTTTTGTCTGTGATGAATCTTACTGATGAATTATATCAAGATCAGTGTCATGATGAAGCAGTGGAAGCATCGCAAAGAAAGAGGGTGGGGGTGGGTGGGATAAGGATGTGGGGAGGGGGGGGGGAGGAAGGGGGTAGATGGATGGGTGTGTATATAAATGCTTCCCGGGTTCCACCCGGAAGTAAAACTGGGTTCCTGTGAGGGTTGAAATGGAAAACTGTGTAAAATAACTATGGCGTTTTCATCCACAGCTAGGTTGCACGCTTCTCATGCAAGGAGATGAAATGGTGTTGGTGTGACAAATATGTGACCAGGGAGTAAAGGTGTGCGGTTTGAGCAACCTAACTGCATGTAAAGTCACAATGTAAAATCAAGCACACTTACCGTAACTTTCATTGGATACAAAAGTCAGAACGGTGCTCATCAATTTCATGACTTCGCGACTTTGTTTTGGACGAGTTATCAAACACTTCCTATAACACCGACGAACTAATGACACGCCATTTACCTTTGGTAAAATACGACACGTACATCTATAAAAAGTGAAGGGTGTTTTCGTCACAACTATAATCTTTACTGCGCAGATGCTAACACTCGAAATATATGGGAAGCGTGTCCGATTCATACATTATGAGGCAAAAACAGCGGAAAACTCTCGTGCTCTTTTGGCATAGCGTCGATTACAACATGGAAAGGTCAACTTTAATTGTCAACTTCAAGAAATGGGTGTCGAATGTACTTCGATCAGCCAAAGCTGTAAAAATGTTAATATGAAGCTGAAGCTTGCCCTGCTTTCCGTTGCACTCTGCTTCATCTCTGCTACAATGTAGCAGCCTCAGGAGTTTTGATTGGTTGGTTTTATTTAATAACTTAAAAACCACATTATCACTAAAGGTATAGGGTTTTGGGGGTCCTCTTTGAATACACGAATCCCCAAAATTATTTCACATTCAAATGTATCCCTCTTGATCGAAGAAACGACTTAATAAAAGTATTAGGGTCGATTATCATTGATACACAATCTTTGGTGACGTTTCACCCAGTGGCAGAGGTTAACTTCCCGTCAAGGTAGCATAGCAGCTGGAGCATATCAGAAGGCGCTCTAACTGTTTCCCACTAGAGTGCGCCACTTGCTGTGTGTAGCAACAGTGAAACTACAGAACCCGATGCCGTATTTGATTGGCTCATACTAGACAGAACTAATTGGAAGTCACTCCACGGACTTGCACGGTAAACATTCTTGGAACCATGAAGTTTACATACCATGGCAGTGACAAACGTGCCGATTGCTTTCAAATTTCGAAGAAATGAATGTTTTCGTGCTCTCGTCATCGTAGCAGAGTGGATTGTATGTCTTGGTTTGATACCTGTAGTAAACGTCGGCATTTACACCCATGCCGGTAACGAAGTAGCAGACGACACACATTTTGGGATTCCCTTGACCTTCCTTTTTGGCTGGTGATGGTTATCTCCCTTTTGTTATGAATGATTTTCGACCCTTATGCTTTCATGAAGTTGTCTATTCGATAAAGAGGGATATAATTGGATGTGAAATCATTTTGGGGATTTTATGTATCCAAAGAGGGCCCCCAAAACCTTTTACTTTTAAATATAACGGGCTTTTAAAGTAATTAAAGAAACCGACCTATCGAAACTCCTAAGCCTGCTACATCGTAGCAAAGATCACGGGTCTATAGGACATTCTCACTTCTCAAACGGAAATTAAGCCCAAGTTTCGTCCCTTTACTTCAACTAGTTCCGGTAGACTGGTAAAGATGAAAGCTGATGCGATGATCGCTAGATCGTGGCAAAAGGATGACATTAAAGCATGCAAAAGGATTAATTAGATTAAAAACTAATCAAAAATAGTCATATTAGACTGTTTTAACGTATATTTTCTGCACAAAACCCACAGAAGATAAGTAAACAAATCTCACCAAACGTACCTAGCAGACGAACGCGATCGAACCATAGCCACTACGTCAGCAGACGATCGAGCTAGTGTGATATAATGTTTCATGTAAAACTCGAATGAGTAGCAGCAGACCAGGGAAACGACGTTGTCAATTCAAGCCAGAACTAAACACTTATCTGTTGCTATTCATTCAAGCTTTACATGACAGATACTGTTTTTCACCCCCACATACATCATACATGTACTTTGAGCGATCTAGTATTCAGTGCATGCAGACGCTTCGAGAATGCTACCGGGACTAGGTGGTTCTACCTAACGCGTTGTTTTTCGACAGAGAGCGCCGAGGATAACTCCTGCAGGGTACGTTAATGCACATCTTGAGTTCACGGGCTCTTTCAGCCAATTAGAGAGTTCTGCCAGAGGTCAAATCTCAACTGATGGTTATGAGCACTTCTAGCGAGTCTTTGCAGCAATAGATTCCACTGTCGATCACATTGTCACGCAGCTTATTGTGAGTAAAATTACATTTATTTTAAAGGTTTCTATTGAGTTACGGCTGTGATTAGATGTCTTTGTGTCTCTATCAAGTTTTTCATTAAGTAGGAAGCCCTGCCACAACATTTTAACCGATTTGTTGCGGTTGTTTTATGGACGCTACACACTTGTAGTGCCTAGTGCCGTAGTGGCACAGGTCTTGGGAGTGAACAAGAAAGGAGACTGTTAATTTTCAAGTTAAACACGTTTTTATTATTGTATTGATTGTACTAGTTTTCTTCTTTGTCATTTATGTCTCTCATGTGAGTTACATTTAAGAGGAGACACAGCTGCTAAGGAGTCGAATTTCGCTCGAGAGAATCACGGAAATGCCCATATCAGTCCTCGGAGGAGCTCGTCGTGACGTCAGCCTAACAGCTGTTATAACGCAGCGATCTGATTGGCTGCCGATTACTCGCGGACTCGTTTTAAGCAAGCTGAAGTTGGCTGAGGCAGTTCCGAAGGCATGCGTGCGAGATGCAAATTGAATGCGCCTCGCTCACGCCTTGTCGCAGCAGTTTTATAAATGACAGACCTCGGCATTTCGCAGAAGTTGTACAGCAGCTTTCATTTGCACAATTATTGCCAACGCTTGGCCGTTTTCTTTTTGCAACAGAGTTCTCCGCCATCAAATATCATACGTTGAACTTTATTTACATCTGCGAAGGCACTCGATCGTGCGAGATGCAAATTAAATGCGCCTCGCTCACGCCTTGTCGCAGCAGTTTTATAAATGACAGACCTCGGCATTTCGCAGAAGTTGTACAGCAGCTTTCAATTGCACAATTATTGCCAACGCTTGGCCGTTTTCTTTTCGCAACAGAGTTCTCCGCCATCGCATATCGTAGGTTGAACAGGCCACCAGAAGTGCTCGCACCAATCAACTGTCGATTGGCCTTGAGAGGAACTAAAATGAACTTGACCTCAAGATGTCCATCCATTTAGATATAGATCCTTGCAAAGATGAAGCAGATTGCAACTGAATGCAGGGATGGTTTGAGGGCGAGCATTTCCTGAGGGGAGCTAACTCCGTGCATACTGTCGCTTCCTGATTATCAGCACTATAGGATTTCCCCTTAGCTTTTCAGTGTGTGTTTGTGCGTTTGTGTGTGTGTGTGTGTGTGTGTGTGTGTGCGTGTGTGTGTGTGTGTGTGTGTGTGTGCGTGTGTGTGTGTGCGTGTGTGTGTGTGTGTGTGTGTTCGTGTGTGTAAAAACAAAGCAAGCTTTTTGAACTTCACGGGAACTTCAAGGGATTAAAGTCTTATTTTTATTCACGTATCTTCAGGTGAAATGTTCCCTACAAGAATCCTCGGGAGAGACCAGAAGGAAAAAAAACAACGGAGGGAGGGAAAGGGAGGGAGGGAGAGAGAGAAAGAGAGAGAGGGAGGGGAACATATACAGTGACAGAGAAAGAAACGGATGGACGGACGGAAGAACTGACGGACAAAAGGACGGACGGAAGGACAGACTGACGGACGGACGGACACAGACACACGACACGAAACACTGACAGAAATACAAAGAACGCCAATGTGTAAGCACGCATGTGCATGAGTGCTTGTGTGCGGGGGTGTGCCTAGCTCTCTGCATACCTAAACAGTGGTTTGTCCATATATGTTATTGGCTGGATGCCCGCCTTTTTTCAGTCTGACGCTCTCCAACAACTAGTCCTTTAGCAGTCATGACGCTCTCCAACAACTAGTCCTTTAGCAGTCATGACGCTCTCCAACAACTAATCCTTAAGCAGTCATGACGCTCTCCAACAACTAGTCCTTTAGCAGTCATGACGCTCTCCAACAAATAGTCCTTTAGCAGTCATGACGCTCTCCAACAACTATAGTCCTTTAGCAGTCATGACGCTCTCCAACAACTAGTCTTTTAGCAGTCATGACGCTCTCCAACAACTAGTCCTTTAACAGTCATGACGCTCTCCACAACTAGTCATTTAGCAGTCATGACGCTCTCCAACAACTAGTCCTTTAGCAGTCATGACGCTCTCCAACAACTAGTCCTTTAGCAGTCATGACGCTCTCCAACAACAAGTCCTTTTGCAGTCATGACGCTCTCCAACAACTAGTCCTTTAGCAGTCATGACGCTCTCCAACAACTAGTCCTTTAGCAGTCATGACGCTCTCCAACAACTAGTCCTTTAGCAGTCATGACGCTCTCCAACAACTAGTCCTTTAGTAGTCGTGACGCTCTCCAACAACTAGTCCTTTAGCAGTCATGACGCTCTCCAACAACTAGTCCTTTAGCAGTCATGACGCTCTCCAACAACTAGTCCTTTAGCAGTCATGACGCTCTCCAACAACTAGTCCTTTAGCAGTCATGACGCTCTCCAACAACTAGTCCTTTAGCAGTCATGACGCTCTCCAACAACTAGTCCTTTAGCAGTCATGACGCTCTCCAACAACTAGGCCTTTAGCAGTCATAACGCTCTCCAACAACTAATCCTTAAGCAGTCATGACGCTCTCTAACAACTAGTCCTTTAGCAGTCATGACGCTCTCCAACAAATAGTCCTTTAACAGTCATGACGCTCTCCACAACTAGTCATTTAGCAGTCATGACGCTCTCCAACAACTAGTCCTTTAGCAGTCATGACGCTCTCCAACAACTAGTCCTTTAGCAGTCATGGCGCTCTCCAACAACTAATCCTTTAGCAGTCATGACGCTCTCCAACAACTAGTCCTAGCAGTCATGACGCTCTCCAACAACTAGTCCTTTAACAGTCATGACGCTCTCCAACAACTAGTCCTTTAGCAGTCATGACGCTCTCCAACAACTAGTCCTTTAGCAGTCATGACGCTCTCCAACAACTAGTCCTTTAGCAGTCATGACGCTCTCCAACAACTAGTCCTAGCAGTCATGACGCTCTCCAACAACTAGTCCTAGCAGTCATGACGCTCTCCAACAACTAGTCCTTTAACAGTCATGACGCTCTCCAACAACTAGTCCTTTAGCAGTCATGACGCTCTCCAACAACTAGTCCTAGCAGTCATGACGCTCTCCAACAACTAGTCCTTTAACAGTCATGACGCTCTCCAACAACTAGTCCTTTAGCAGTCATGACGCTCTCCAACAACTAGTCCTAGCAGTCATGACGCTCTCCAACAACTAGTCATTTAGCAGTCATGACGCTCTCCAACAACTAGTCCTTTAGCAGTCATGACGCTCTCCAACAACTAGTCCTAGCAGTCATGACGCTCTCCAACAACTAGTCCTTTAACAGTCATGACGCTCTCCAACAACTAGTCCTTTAGCAGTCATGACGCTCTCCAACAACTAGTCCTTTAACAGTCATGGCGCTCTCCAACAACTAGTCCCTTAGCAGTCATGACGCTCTCCAACAACTAGTCCTAGCAGTCATGACGCTCTCCAACAACTAGTCCTTTAGCAGTCATGACGCTCTCCAACAACTAGTCCTAGCAGTCATGACGCTCTCCAACAACTAGTCCTTTAGCAGTCATGACGCTCTCCAACAACTAGTCCTTTAGCAGTCATGACGCTCTCCAACAACTAGTCATTTAGCAGTCATGACGCTCTCCAACAACTAGTTCTTTAGCAGTCATGACGCTCTCCAACAACTAGTCCTTTAGCAGTCATGACGCTCTCCAACAACTAGTCCTTTAGCAGTCATAACGCTCTCCAACAACTAGTCCTTTAGCAGTCATGACGCTCTCCAACAACTAGTCCTTTAGCAGTCATGACGCTCTCCAACAACTAGTCCTTTAGCAGTCATGACGCTCTCCAACAACTAGTCATTTAGCAGTCATGACGCTCTCCAACAACTAGTTCTTTAGCAGTCATGACGCTCTCCAACAACTAGTCCTTTAGCAGTCATGACGCTCTCCAACAACTAGTCCTTTAGCAGTCATGACGCTCTCCAACAACTAGTCCTTTAGCAGTCATGACGCTCTCCAACAACTAGTCCTTTAGCAGTCATGACGCTCTCCAACAACTAGTCCTAGCAGTCATGACGCTCTCCAACAACTAGTCCTAGCAGTCATGACGCTCTCCAACAAATAGTCCTTTAGCAGTCATGACGCTCTCCAACAACTAGTCATTTAGCAGTCATGACGCTCTCCAACAACTAGTCCTTTAGCAGTCATGACGCTCTCCAACAACTAGTCCTTTAACAGTCATGACGCTCTCCAACAACAAGTCCTTTAGCAGTCATGACGCTCTCCAACAACTAGGCCTTTAGCAGTCATGACGCTCTCCAACAACTAGTCCTTTAGCAGTCATGACGCTCTCCAACAACTAGTCCTTTAGCAGTCATGACGCTCTCCAACAACTAGTCCTTTAGCAGTCATGACGCTCTCCAACAACTAGTCCTTTAGCAGTCATGACGCTCTCCAACAACTAGTCCTTTAGCAGTCATGATGCTCTCCAATAACTAGTCCTTTAGCAGTCATGACGAATAAATCCTAAACGGCAAATTGGCAAACTTCTCCGGCAAGTTGCTTTACAAAGGACAAACATCAACGAGAAGAACTGGAGAAATGTACACGTAGTCGATACAATTGTGGTTCCTGAAAGAAGCTGGGATTTTTCTATCACAATGTAATGGCCTCTTTGTTTTTCTGCCATTTCTTTCGTCGTTGCCTTTAATGTCGCTCCCAAGAGACCATTTCGAACCATGTCAAAGCCTGACTGACCTTAGTCTTGCCACCCAATATGTCAAATATCCACCCACGCTTTCCGGTTTTTACTCCCTGTCTTCCTAACTCCCCAACTTTCCCTCTCCATTCTTTTATCTCATTTCCACTGGGCATTCAAGTGCGACTGCACCCTGGCCATAATATAATTATCGAGAAATCTAAACTGCAAAATCGAACAAATGGGCCGAATATGTCATTTCTGTCTAAAATAATTCCAATCACCTCATCCTTTCGTCTCCCCTCATTTTACCCCTCTTTACCTCACCCCGTCAGCTGTTCTTCTTGCTCTCACCCCCCACCCCCACCCTCCTCCCAACTCGGCCCGGGGCCACGTTCCACTTCTACTGCCTCTCGACCCCGTACGCCATTGATTGGTATGAAACCCAGCTCGTTAATTGTCGGCACCAGCGTTTGGTAGGCAAAGGACAACAGCCGCGTTTCCGCCAGGACCTCTGGGTTTCTATCCTTGGCTATATGTCTCATCGATCCCCCAGTCGCGCCCGCACTCTAAAGGTCGATGCTGATCTTACAGAGCCGCGAAAAGGGAAGGCCTCTAAAGGTTAACACTCTTGTAACTCGGCAATGAAGCGATTCTCGAGCAAAAACATTCCTTGCACATTCCCTCCAGGCCGAAAAATTCCTCGGAGGCTCGAAGTCGTTTCCGGAAGTGATAGGCCCTCCACGCAAAGAAATGATGCCACTTCCGCTTAGTGCAGGAAGAAACAATCGGGAGATCTTGCTTGGAATACTGCGTGGGCGGATCTGTAATGAAAACTGTGTCTGTTGCCAAGCTACCTTTGGATACAACACAGTGGGAAACAGAAACAAACTACAGTTCTCTTTTCCAACAGCGAGTATATCAACTTTTGTACTTCATGTACCTTTACAGAAAGTAATCATTCGGTGTAGTTACGAGATCACGTAGCAAACAGCCATTTCCCCTGTGAGCACGCAATGCGACAATAAAAGACAAAATTAATGTAAATCTGTGTAGGTGTAATATCAGTTATGTATCCTTTTATTCTCTCATCGTCAATATGGCGATACATTTCTGGTATGAGTAATGTGAAATCGCTCACTCAGCCGATCCTTTGAAGTACGTAGTTAGTGTGTTACTGGCAGGAATCTGACGGATCCTGAGGGCATCGCTCCCCGTCAACAGGGCACACGTGTTATCTGCATCCATGGAGTAGCAACTTTGACAGAATCTGCTCACTTCTGATAAAAATGCCTTTGCAGAGACACAGCAGGTGTCCACGTCTTCACGGACCGACAGAACCTTCATCCGTGTCTCATCAAAGCAATGAGCGACTTTTTTGGAAATTATCTCCCTTGCCGCCGCTTGGCGGCGCGTCGGCTCCAAGGGGCTTGGTTGGTACACAGTGACAAGTTCTTTCGCTTAGATTAGACCTGAGTGTTCGAGGTTTTTAAAATTGTTTTCTTGCTGTCGCTTTCAAATCTGTTCACAATATTAGGCTGGCTGGTTTACTTAGATGTGATTTTTTTAATGCGTGCTAGCTGATATTAGGTTTAGAGCTTGAATTTTCGATATTACACAAGTTCTTTTTCGCTTACAACTCCAGTGTTCGAACCAATGAAAACCACGGAAAGAGATGGCCGTTTCGTTCCTTGCATCTCATTGGCCAGCTTGTCATGAGGTCAGCCCGTGATCACACGCTGACCTCATGACAGTTGTAAGCGAAAAAGCGAGTTGTAAGCGTAGATGTGATTTTTTTTAATGCGTGCTAACTGATATTAGATTTAGAGCTTGAATTTTCAATGATATTACGCTTACAACTCGCTT
>JAWQFJ010001432.1:235000-238844 GCA_034096865.1 Theodoxus fluviatilis
AAACAAAGGCAGAAATTAAATCAAAATAGTGCAGACAAGGTTGAACAAATAAATGGTAAATCTGAGGCAGATATCGCCATACATATACCTTTATTTTGAGTGTAAATGTATACAGGGAATATACAGACTAAGAAGTAAAATGTGTTAAGTGAATTGTATGCACTGCAGATATTTCTCTCATGCATGAAATGTGCCGTTGCAACTCGATTATCTCCCTTGAGTCAGTGAGCTTAACAGCAGTAAGACACTCCTGTCCATCTCAGTGTAGTGTAGGAAATAAGAAACGTTGTAGTCTGTTATATTTCTCTTCCTTGGGGTTCCCTCCTTGTGGCATAGAGTGTGGGCTCATACTTGACGGCTCTATATTTCGAGTGTATGTATTTATCCACCATGTATAGATATTGTACAACTTTGGTGAATAAAATTCTGTTGATATGTATGTATGTATGTATGTATGTATGTATGCATGCATGCATGCATGTATGTATGTATTTATGCATGCATGTATGTATGTGTTGGTGTGTCATGCTGTGTGCAAGTAAAAGGGCATTGTAGTCATACATATTAATTGATTTAATTTGATTGATTTGATTGATTTGATTTGATTTGATTTCATTATCATGGTTTTTCTGAGATTATTATAACTTTTATAATCATTAATAACCCATGTATGCTGTTGACCAATTTAATTTCCTTATGGATTAATAAAATGATATGAGTTATGAGTTGTAGCGACTATTCAGGGTCCCCGACATCTTCGCATACTACTTTCTGGGCATTAGAATATCAGATCGATTTTATTTTTGGCATAGCAAGATCTGTGCAAAGATTGTAGGTAACCTATAATCTTTGATCTGTGGACAACGGATTCCGTCAGAATCCATCCTACCAAACGGCATCCGTTTGGCGCAGTAGTAACGTTAATTTCCAATCCTTTTCTAGTCACTGGAAAGCAAAGCGCTGCTGCGCCTACTGCCGATTAAAGACGGCAGAACCATTGTCGCCTCTGTGGTTGTTTTGGGGCGCGTTGCTTGCGCTAGGATCCTGCAAAGACCTTGCAGGAAACGCGAGGCGAGGGCGTTTCCCGAATCGTTTCGCTCACGAGGAGGCATTCGCTCACGATAAGGTTTGCCGAGGAAGCTTCCGAGGTACTTGGCCGCATCTAGCCGCAGAGGCTCGGATGACCCAAATTGGCGGAGACCGTGCTAGTTGGGTTTACTGGTTATAGGCGGCAGTGCCTGTGATGTGCCTCTCACTTTCAGAGAATGGAAACGTGTGCTTACAAAAAAGTATTGCTGTTCGAGTGTTCATTCGTATATTTTGAGGAGTATGTGTCTAGGTTATTTCCTGTCAATCACTGTCGAACATTTGTTATTGTTGCACACAAGAAACATCGTACATGTCCACTCTATGAATTATGTCCCTTGAATTGATCCAATTAAACTCGGGTTGTTTTCTTTTATTTGAAACAGTTCCCGTGCCATTCGATTTTTCACCATGCAATGTTCTATCAAGTGAAAAACTGCTGTGATGTTTGCATTGTCAGTTATGTTGCGCTCTTCTCTAGCAATATCCTGTTGAACGAGGGTTCTCCTAGCTTGCACTGGGATGTCGAAGTTCACAAACGCTGGTGGTCATTTTCGATAAACTTTATTCACGCACTGATCGCTACACAGCGGTGAAATTCAGCAAACAGTAATCGTCATAACTTTACTCTACACGCAGTACCGCAGAAGACTCACTCCTTACAAAGTAGGACTCGTTTATCCTCTAGTTAAGCTCTCACCTTAACTCTGTCATATCTGCTGCTCGTGTCTGAGTCTCTCTCGCTTTGTCGCGCTTTATATACCTAAACACAGGTTCCAGATCTTTCTTGAAGCTAGCTAAGTTTTCGCTCACGCCCCAGCTGGAAATCGACTGACGTCACGTGACACAACAAGACAAATTTAGCCCGACTCGACCACATGCCAGGGCAATGACCTAAGCGGACTGACCAATATAAACAAACCGACTGCACTACGATGATCTAGAACCTTCACAACAGTTACTTCATCTATCCGCGCCCCTTCACCGACACCAGCGCCAGGACGCAACCATGTTCTCTCGGACTTCCGCCTTGCCAACTATGATTGGCCGTTTTTTAGACGTCTTTGCATGCTCACCTCGCCCTCGCCATGCTCCCGAGGAACTATGTAGGATAAGCAACATAGACTTTTCGATCTGCCGCCGCTGTGCTGTTGCTTAGTGTAACACATGACCAACAGAATGTGTATTTTTCGACACGAGTTGATCGTTTTAATATGTATTTTCGTACAGTGGGTACTGAATTTGTGCTGCCTTTTCTGCACGGAGATGATTGTTCTGTTTTTCTATGAAAGACGGCCTGTGGGCGCGGTTAAGTACACTTGGGAGTCCTGGAACCTGGATACCCTGTAGAGGGAAAGTGCTATCAATATACGTATTTCGTCTGTTTTCATAGTCGCGGAAGATGATTATTGTCTAGTGACATGCAAATGGTCGTCTTTCCTTTTGTGTGATCCAGTACACAGTCGAAGTTCCGGTTGGGGATGGCTATTGTCCCCTGTAAGTGGGAGTGTATATTGCTTGAGAGCTTGGGCTCTCTTGTTTGCTTTTTATTTATTTGTTTCTTTGTTTGTTTGTTTGTCAGAGCTTGGACTCTGCGTGGGAGTTGAAATTTCAATGAGGAAAGGGAACGGTGGTTAACCCGGGTTGTAGAGCTTGTGTTACTGTAAGTGGGAGTACATCCCGCTTGTGATAACTCGGGTTGTGTTACGTACCATACTGTAAATAAATGGATAATTGCAACGCATATGGTTATTAGAAGTATATTTTTATCACCATTATCGGCAGCCCGGATATTGACGAGGTGTGTGACAGTGTCAGATATCGTGGCAGTCTCGTTGGCAGACGGCTCCAGGGCAGTCTTTGGAGGCACGCGATAGAGTACACAGCGCGCTGGCTGGAAAATGAGACGCCAGTAATTTACGACGAATCTCGACACAGATACATGACTGCGAGACCCAAATCTAAAGGGCACACACCCACCTGGGTGTTTGGCATCGTGCCGCTACGTGGAGTCATACGTTATGCTGGTCGAAAAAATGAGAGTGAAGAGAGAATGGGTTCCTTGCAAGGCACTATCAATCTACATCAAGGAGCTGAAGAATAAACAAGTTTACGTCCGAGAACTTTCTTAAAATTTTATTTGGGGGGAAAACCCCCCACAAAAATTAATGCTGACTAATTGGCGATGTGGGCGTCAAGAAAACATAGGATTGAAGTCAAGAGGGATTAAATTTCCATGCAATTCACTATCAATCTGGTTCATGGAGCTGAACAATCTAACAATTGACTACTAGATATAACAGTTTTTTTCTTCATGTGAAAATTTAGGAAAATGAAGATATATGCTAACCGATTGTCCGTGTGGGCGTCAAGAAGACAGAGCATGGAAGTCAGGAGAAATGGAAGTCAAGAAGACAGAGCATGGAAGTCAGGAGAAATGAAATTCCTTGCAGTAAGCCACCGACACGGTTCAAGGAACTTAAGAACCTAAAGGTGTACACTAGTAGTATAGTAATTAGGGCTGCCAGCTCACCCCTAATGAGGCAGCTGCTCACTTTTTAAAATTAATTGGTCAACTAATGACTTTTTCAATCTGAGGAGACAGGCTGCAAGCAAGTTTAGTTTCTGACAATATCACCTCGCCTTTAATTAGTGTGCCTTTCTCTTACAAACACACACAGACACACACTGGCACACTTACACACACAAACACACACTCACAGGCACACAAACACACTTACCTTCGCGTGCGCGCGAA
>JAWQFJ010001433.1:0-7500 GCA_034096865.1 Theodoxus fluviatilis
ATCCATCCATCCATCCATCAATCCATCCTCCACCATCCATCCATCCATCCATCCATCCATCCATCCATCCATCCATCCATCCATCCATCCATCCATCCATCCATCCATCCATCCATCAATCCAATTCATCCATCAATCCAATCCATCCATCCATCAATCCAATTCATCCATCTATCTATCCATCCATCCATCCATCCATCCATCCATCCATCCATCCATCCATCCATCCATCCATCCATCCATCCATCCATCCATCGCAAATTTTCAAAACCTTTATTTTCGCGTTAGGTAAGTTTACAGCAATACGAAATCAGTTTCTGGACTTGTAGCATTAAATGGTGTGGTGCTGTGATTTGAACTGCTATTATTTTTAATCTTTTTAAACTACTCAAAATACAAGATAAGTAAAATTGTTGAATGCGAACGGGAATTTGCTTAGACGGGAAGTTTCAGTATATCACCTGGCATTGATATGCACTTTAAGTAAGAAATTGGTACGCCTTAGACGTATTACAATGTTAAATTACGCCCTTACAAATACTAAAATAAGAGTTAATTATATTTGAAAGAAAAACTAGGCAAACTTTCAAATAACATTTAATTAGGGGCTGACGCTTCGCCACGAATACATTCAAACAGACATTTCACGCGCCAGTGATCAAGAGTTCGTTCATTATTCAATCTGCACGCTCTTTCGTTTATTTGTTGGGTTTTTTGCTTGTTATCCTGTCAGCAAATTCGTTTTATTGATATTTGTTCATGTGCCGTTTTCCTGTAGCTGTGCCTTCAAAGGAGTAAACGCATTTCAGAGCTCTTTTTTTCACTAACTTGCGACATATTGTTGACGCGACCCTGTCGCAGTGGCAATTTTTGGAATCCTCCTTAATGTCATCTGAGCAAATATTCTAACTATTATTCAGATCTGTATCTATGAACTCAAACATAGATTTAAGAGAATATTAAAAATTACACTTCAACCAATGAAGGATTAAATGTACCATACAGAAAAGTCAACATGCCTTGTTACGCTGTTGCCCTGAAATATTTACAATATTATTTGAATCTTTGATTTTCGGTGAAGGTGGCTGGTTCTACGTGGACGGAACAAGGCTTCTGACTGGTACGGACCTCTGGCAGCCCAGCCAACCAGACCTCGGAATCGTTAGTGGCCAGATGCAGACCGTCGTAAGGATTGCAAAGGACGGAAAGCTGGACGACATCGCAACATCCGATTATTGCCGCACTGCCTGCCAAATCCCCATGCTGTGACGCTGACTGTCTTTGCTCCTCTGTTGTGGCGTTGTCTGCGCATTCACTTACTTATCTTTTTAGCGAACAATTTCGTTGCAAGAACTCGGTGAAATAAGCTTGACAAAGTTTGAAGTAGAAAAACACAAAAGCCAGACAAGAACTCACTCGCTGTGATCACCGGACGTGATGCACTTACTGTCTACATAAACTGCACCAATGTACGTACTCGTGAAGGCTAATCTTTGTGTGCATATTAATGAGAGCGGTTCAGAATGGCAGGAAGCGACTAAGAATACTGTGCAGCATCATTCCTCCAATGCCTCTCGAAGCTCTTTCTTCACTTCTTCGTGTCATCAGATTTGGTTGGCCTACATATTGTCTCCTCACCAGCCACATTTTCTCGGAAAAAGCAACTATCGATTAATCAGTACTTAATTTCCTTCAAGTGTGTAGATCAACTGTTTTACAGTAGATGTTTACATTCTTTCAAGATGTTTTGAAAAGTTGGAGACAGCAAATCGGAAACGCATGGAATGTAAGTGTCACTGAGATTCTACAATGTCAGTTACGAGGTTTACGTGGGAATCATATATCACAGGATGATATAGTGCCATAATGACGGAAAGTTACGCCTTAGTTACGTTGCCTTTTTTTCTCAAAGACGATGAAATACAGATCGACGTCATTTAATTAATGTAAATATGGTATTTTAAAATATTGCCTTTTGATTAAGCACATTTCTGTCCTTATGACGTGTCTAGTTCCTCGAACGTTTTAGCTCTTTTTATGTTTTACTAGTACATGTACTCCAGCGGATTGAGGGAAACTTTCACAATAAATATCGTGTGGTCACACAAAATCTAGGTATCTGTTGTTGTTAATTTAGTGTACTTGTTTGTCTCCATAATCAGCAAAGCATAATACATATTATGTATTAAAAGTTGAAGATCGTGATCAGACATGTTAGCAACCGAAATCGATGCAAATTTATTAGCCAAGATTAGGATGATTCAGAGACAACAGCGGGCGTTTGCTCAGGGTTGGCTCTCTATTGCGGAGGGCCGCTATTGCGGGAATTGTTTTGGTCAAAAGTTCTTAAGGCCATTTTGATTCTTTTGTCCTAAAACGCCAAAAAAACATAAAATTCGTGTTACGTTTTTTTTTACTTAGAAATTTTTTCGGGTTATACCGATATCGCTCAGTCTAGGCCGCACCGCCACGTACCGGTTTTCAAGCCGATTTTGCTCCCGATCCGGTCTGACCGTGCGTGTAAAAATTGGGTTGACCACCACACGCAACGATTACATCGAGACCACGAACTTGAGCGATTTTCATTACGCGAAGCGATTTCAGAATTTAGAGTTACGTCCCTTCGCAGAGCCGTGGAAACGACGCTTTCGACGTGTAGGCAGTAGCTCTGCGAAAACGCAACGATAAAATCCGCGGACATATGCTTTTGGAGTATAGATGAATGCGTCTGACCTGCATTGCGAATTGTAAAATGTACCAGCTTTCACGAGCTATGGATGCATTCAACATACAGCTTTGATAAATTTATGCCAACACTCGCTTTTGACGTGTGGGCTGTAGCTTCCTTGTGTAGATCTATATCGCGTCGACCTGCAATTGCAAATTTAAAACGTGGGAGCTTTCCCGACCTATTGATGCATTCAACATACAGCTTTGATAAATTAATGCTGTTCATGGTTTACATTTTCTTTGGAAGGGTTTTTATTATCCCCCAAAATCAGCGTTTTCTGTGCGAACATGCACGCAACGAAAGCCGCTGACACCTAGCCAGTCATAGTGCGTCCTCCACGAACTTCGCATTGGTATACTTCGTATCTAAATGAGGGTGCGCGCGCATCACAAGAAAGTGACGAACTAATGCGCATGCGTAGAGGTCACGACAAGAGGTGAACTAGCCAACTATTTGCAAAATTCAATGGCCGACGTGTTGCCAGTTTGCTCACAAAACGCTCTATTTCGGGATACTAGCAACCCATCCAAAGAAAATATAAGCCATGCACAGCATTAATTTATCAAAGGTGTATGTTGAATGCATTAATAGATCGTGAAAGCTCCTACAGTTTACACATCGAATGCAGGTCAACGCATCCACGCCGAAGCATGTGTTTTGTGTTGACATGATTTTACGCTCTCGTCACTTTCTTGTGATGCGCGCGCACCTTTATTTAGATACGAAGTATACCAATGCGAAGTTCGTGGAGGACGCACTATGACCAAAGACCCTATACAATAAGATGATTCGTCCGGTCACTTCCGGCGAAATTAGGGTCACGCGCGCCACCAAGCGGTAGTCGTGATTAGCCGGTCAAAAATGTCGACCACGAAGAAGAAATCAAGGCAAGGAGGTGACCCTTGCAGTGCAAATAACTGTGTTATCTCGCGCTATGCGTGTCCACAAAAGTCGTTTTTTCGTTTTCCGTGGAAAAATAAAGAGAGGTAAGTAATGATTATATAAATGTGTTTTGAGCTAAGCGCAATAAAATACAGAACTTGAAGTGTAATCTAAATCTGCTGAACTGGTGGAGGAAGCTTGTGGTTTTTGCTTTTGTAGGTGTGCCGATATTTGTTTTCGAAAATCTGCTGATTTAGTCACGTCAGCACCTCAGTCTTATTCAGCAGTCTTGATAATGAATGATTCACGTTAGATGATAAATATCGCCTTGAGGCTTGATCACAATTGAGTGATTCTGAATCAGAGTTGAAGAGTTTTGGCAACTGAATTCATACAATTTTTGTTTGCGAAAATGTTGATGAGTATTAAATTATTGATGCATGTGGAATTTATTATAGTGAATAATAGTGGCCAAAACATTTCATCGCAATGAATAAACGCAACCGATCATAGCAGGAATGAAAAAAAAGGTCATAAAGATAAACAAAACTTACAAAAACTATGCCGGAAAGCTAGCATAATAAAATGCAAGCACGTAGGTTTTACAAACATGACAGTTGACACATGGCAACTCGCTTTGTGGGGATGAGCATTATTGAAGTTGAAAACTAGTTATGTAGTTTTCTATTAAATTTGTTGATACAGTGGAGTCCACTTATAGTGAACTATGTTATTGTGGTTTTCCTGTTATTGTGAACAGTTTTTAATTTGGTTGTCTATTTGCACGTGACCGTGTATCTAGTGCCCAGGCTATTTGCACGTGACCGTATATCAAGTGACCATGCAGGCTGTTTACACGGCAAGTTATTTTCACCGCAAGCAATACGGAAATCATTGAAATCTGCATTTTTTTGCTTACAATATCTGTTTGTGTTTCCCTACTACAGTAGATCTATGCAATTCTATAGTAATAAACATAAACTTACACAGCATGAGCCATGACCGTACTCAGTAAATCCTTCTATCTCGCTACTATCGCAGCGAGCGGCTCAGCCAGCAAAAGTAGGCCTACAGATACTGTGTTTACACACAGAAGGATTTTTCTTCACCAGCCTTTGTTTAGTTATCGATATTTAATTCAAAAACTTGCAATATAATAATATAATATAATATAAAAGTGATTAATTCTCATTACAATTTCTGTTGTGGGTATGTGGAAGATTGTCTTCCTTGACTCGAGCGTCACGATTTCCGCTTGGGGCGTCTCGGTCGAAAGCTATTTATAGTTCTCGGCTCCGTCATCATGTTTTATATAGGCCGAGTGCCTAATGAATCATCTTATTGTATAGAGTCTTTGCTATGACTGCCTACTGATTTATGATTTCGCGTGAAGGTTCATTGACATGCATTGCGAATTGTAAAATGTATGAGCATTCATGATCTATTGATGCATTCAACATACAGCTTTGATAAATTAATGCTGTTCATGGCTTACATTTTATTTGGATGGAGTTTTAGTATCCCCCGAATACATCGTTTTCTGTGCATAGCGGAGAACAGTCCGCCATTTAAATTGACAACTTGTCGCGAGATTCTCGTCGTTCTCGCGTCGCCCGGCATACGAATAGGTCGAAACCGGGTCAGGGAATAGAGCCAGCCCTATCGACAAGAACCGGGCCTGATTGTATGCAAATGAATCAACCGATCCGATTCTTGACCGGATCGGCAGCAAAACCGGGGGCCTTTTAGCCTGTCCGGGGAGTTTCACCTAAACCCGGACGCGTTACTTTTTGTCACGTTTGTGTCCAACATCAGCGTCGGGCCCTGGAGTTAGGGCGTACGGACCACCCGTTGAGAGTCAAACGTGGGATGGAGTTAGAATATAAAGCTTCACCCGTTATTGATAAAAACCGAAAAAATCTAAGTTTTAAAAAAGTAACAAAAGTTTTATGTTTTTTTTGGCGTTTTAGGACAAAAGAATCAAAATGGCCTTAAGAACCTTTGACCAAAGAAAATCCCGCAATAGCAGCCCCCCGCAATAGCGGCCCTCCGCAATAGCGGCCCCTCCCCGTTTATTCTACATGTAATTTCCCAAGTTCATCAAGTTACAGTCTACATACAACAAAGGGGCACCTGCGATTCATTTGTGAAGTATAATCACTTTACGCACTGATCTGGCTTTTGCTCGCTTATATTTCATTCTCCAGTCTGTTTCTCAAATCCTGAGCAGGAATTCAACCTGCTTCAAGCGAAGAATGCACTCCCTGTGTTTTAAACAAAGTTCGTAAAACACATACATATCTTGCATGCAGTGAGTAAATGTCTGCACTCGTCACTATGCGGACCTTTACTAAATGGTGCTTTTGCGTAGAACTGAAGCCATGCACTCGATGTGGGAAAAGTGAGACAGTCGTAAATATGACAAATCGAAAAATAAATTTAAAACAGATAACTGTACGCTTCCTAACTTCTCAGTATTGACATTATGTCAAAACGACTAAAATTCATGATCGGTGCTTGCTCTTGGTTCTCTTTCGACACAAAACGAGACAACATCTCCATCGTGGTTGTTATGAGGAGCGTATCTCTCCAGCCTCGTGGCATGAACGGTGTGTTACTTCGTGGCGTGGGCAATACGCCTTGAGTAACACGTTCTTTACAAACCACGCAATATACGGTGATATCATCGACAGTTACCAAAGAAAGTTGGACCCAGATTCGACCCAGATTCTATTCTTCTGTACAAGCGTTAATGAATTTTGACGGGTGAGAGGCATGTCATGGCACAGGCATATTTGACAGCCGTGCAGCCATTAAGATGACATGACTTTGCTGTATATAGAATGCCCGAGGTTGTGCCTCAGACAGCGTTACTTCCCCAGGGACACACTCATTCTGGCATCTGTCCCCAGGCTGCCAAAGAGAGCTGAATTCCACTCAGAGAATAACAGTTTCCCCAAACAGTCACAAGATGTTCCCAAATTTGATTAAAGCACGAGAATTCTACAGCTTTGTAGGAGCGATCCTGCCTGTTGGAGACTCCACTGCAAAACGGCAGTTCTCCAAACCCGCATGTCTGCAGGAAGTTGGAGATGAGTCCCTGAATGTGTCATGTGGGCTCTGTGTCAAGTGAGCTTTGTGTCAGGTGAGTTTTGTGTCAGGTGAGTTTTGTGTCAGGTGAGTTTTGTGTCAAGTGAGCTCTGTGTCACGTGAGCTCTGTGTCAGGTGAGTTTTGTGTCAGGTGAGTTTTGTGTCAGGTGAGTTTTGTGTCAGGTGAGCTCTGTGTCAGGTGAGTTTTGTGTCAAGTGAGCTCTGTGTCACGTGAGCTCTGTGTCAGGTGAGTTTTGTGTCAGGTGAGTTTTGTGTCAGGTGAGTTTTGTGTCAGGTGAGTTTTGTGTCAGGTGAGCTCTGTGTCAGGTGAGTCTCTGGGTGTGTCAGGTGAGTTTTGTGTCAGGTGAGCTTTGTGTCAGGTGAGCTTGTGTCAGGTGAGTTTTGTGTCAGGTGAGCTTGTGTCAGGTGAGTTTTGTGTCAGGTGAGTTTTGTGTCAGGTGAGTTTTGTGTCAGGTGAGTTTTGTGTCAGGTGAGCTCTGTGTCAAGTGAGCTTTGTGTCAGGTGAGTTTTGTGTCAGGTGAGTTTTGTGTCAGGTGAGTTTTGTGTCAGATGAGTTTTGTGTCAGATGAGTTTTGTGTCAGGTGAGTTTTGTGTCAGGTGAGTTTTGTGTCAGGTGAGTTTTGTGTCAGGTGAGTTTTGTGTCAGGTGAGTTTTGTGTCAAGTGAGCTCTGTGTCAGATGAGTTTTGTGTCAGGTGAGTTTTGTGTCAGATGAGTTTTGTGTCAGGTGAGTTTTGTGTCAGGTGAGTTTTGTGTCAGATGAGTTTTGTGTCAGATG
>JAWQFJ010001433.1:12500-52471 GCA_034096865.1 Theodoxus fluviatilis
GTGGGGTGCTACTCAATCAGACACAGGTTTTTTTTACACACACAAACACACACACACACACACGAACACACACACGAACACACACACACACACACACACACACACACAAACACACACACAAACACACACACACACACACACACACACACACACACACACACACACACACACACACACACACACACAACATCACGGTCATCTTGAAAACAACCAGTTGTCGATGCACTTGAAACCTCAAACTCACAAAGTATTATGCTGTGCTGGTTCCGCTTTCTGAGTTGAGTAAATTTCCAAATAGCTCAAGTGACTCGCATCGGAGCTAAGTCTGCAGCAACTCGATTTGACAGGTTTTTTTAAAAACAATTTATTCTCAGGAAAGAAAACAGTTATAAAGGTTGGATTTGCCTTGGGCAAAGGCTGTTGTTATATGTTGACTCCAGCCAAAAACCAAGGCTACAGCAAAATGCTGTTATGTTGTACTGTTATGAGGGGATTCTCTTCAGCCGTGGTAAGCTCCTAAGATAACAACTGGCATTCTCTGGAGACAGAGATCAAATCCCCTGAAGACGGAGTGTGGCTGCCTATATGGCGGGGTGTTCAAAAACAGTCACACACGCAATCATCTCACCCACTTGGGTGATCCTGGGAGTGTTTAGCCCAGGTACGCAACAACAACAAACAACAACATCAAGGTTGGATCATAATTATTGTAATAGAAATGTACATGCAAACACATCTGTCCTCATTTCTGGAAAAAAAGAACTCCACTTCATCTTAATATTTTCAAAATGACCTCCAGATCTAGCTGCACACTTTTCAATATTCATCACACCAAATAGAAATGAATTGAAGTCTTTAAATAAAGGCAGTTTATTCATGGACCTTTTGTAGTGAATATGTTTCTTTCCCAGCAGAATGATATGGTTTGTACATGAATCATAATCTGGCGAGCCAAACAAAATATCTTGCTTATTCAAATGTAGGTTGGGTTTTTTGGTCTTGCTACCAGGAAACAAATGATTTTTTCTCTCTCTCCAAAACTCGATTTGACAGTGGTATGAGTCTGACGCAGTTTGGGGCGACTGGTCACGCATTCATTAATCTTTCTTCCTCTGAATCTCGGTGGAGGTGGCTGGTTCTTCTCGGACGGAACAAGGTTGCCAGGTGACTCGGACCTTCAGGATGCCCACCTGCCAGACAACAGCGGGGGACTCCAGACCGCTATCAGGATTATCTCGAACGAAAAGCTTGACGACATGCTTCAGTCCGGCAGCTGTCTCACCGCATGTCAAATCCCGATACTGTGACATTATCACCTTGTACTTGACCACTCATGTGGAGCTCTTTGCTTCATCTCATGAGCGTTTCCACGCGTGGTTTCAAAGGCGAAACTACTCGTGTGAACGATGGTGTGAATATATCAAGTAAGCACAAGAAGTAACCCGAGATCCATCGCAAACTGGACTGGATTCGGAAAGAAATACTTCTCAAATCGACGAGAACTATCGTGCATGAAAAACGCAATGTTGAGGTTGTGCGACAGTCACATAGTTTTCTAATGGACTCAGTCGTCAGACTGCTCGTATGAGTTCTTTGTGTGATAGGATCCAATTACTGATTCCGTTCCTGCACCTGTGCCCGCTGCCTCACAGCAGACAGATGCAGCTATAGAGTGTGAACAATCTTCTGCGCAATTCGGACTTTAGATCATGCATTCTTTTGCCTCTACATGCTTGAAGAGGACTTGTCGTACATGGAGTAAAATACATGAAAGGAAGATAAGTCAGCAATACCAAGTTGTATTTGAGGACCTTTGACATCAGCTCCAAATATGGAGCTTACAGTTCCCAAGTACAGAATAATTCATAGAAGTGCGTGTACATGTATGTCTAAAGGTGGGAGGTATGTGGATTGTGTAGATGTATTTTTCTGTATATTCATGCGAATGTGTGCCTGCATGCGCGAGCGGGCGTATTTATGTTTCTGTATCACCTGTCAAAGAGCTGGATCGAACAAATACACAAGCCTCGTGAGAATAAATAATATGACTGGAAAGTCTTTCTCATATCTAGTGTTGTTAATGCGTAGCATGTTTGCGAGTCCGCTAAGTGTAAACTGCCCAGGGTCTTCCTCCGTTGGCTGGTTGCCGAGATGTCAGCTACTTCAGTCATTGCTTTGCAGCAGCAGTACACCCGTGCTGCAAGCGCAAACTGCAGAAAAGCATCTTCGCGTTTTGAAACTGTCGTCTGAGCTTTGGTGCAAAGAGTCTTCGGCTGCCTTTAAATAAAATCGAACCAGAACATATTTCAGTCGTTTCAGTTGAATATGAAAACACTGCGATGTTTGCTCCAGGCAGTAACATAAAGACCATTGAAGCAACAAGCCAACACACTTTCGGAGGTCTTGTTAGTCAAAATTTAATCCTTTTCTATTCCATTTCGTATCTCCGCATTACCCGACTTGGCTTTACCAATTAACCCCTGCATAGCTCCGCCCACAGCTGATTCTTCTCCTCCCGTCGCAACCAACGGATGAGTAGGCAGGCAGGTCATCTTGTGTGCGTCATCATGTGGGCGTAGAGGCCGACTTTGGAGGCACCGCATCTAGCACACATCTTGCAGCAGGAGGGCTCCCTAGAGGCAGTACCCTGCCTCCTTCGCTCTTTCTTCTCCAGGATTGCGGCCAGCCTTCTGGCTTCAAAGGTCTTTGCACCCATGCAGCACATTTGCTTCCACAAGGACCTGTCACGTGTGTGAGATTCCCAGCAGTTGGTGTTTATATCACTGGCTTTGAGAGTCCCTTTTAGGCAGTCCTTGAACTCTCAGCAGGGGCCCCCAGCTGTCCGGTGGCCTACTGCCAGCTGGCCATACAGTAGCATTTTGGTAGTCTACTGAGGTACTGAAAAGCTGCAGTCGAAAACTTTCCTACGACGATCAGTCGGGATATCGGTTGTCCGGCCTTCACATACCCCACGCCTTGATCATAGCAGTATTTTTCTCATTAGACTTTCTCAATATGAAGTCCGTTTCTCTACATTTTTATTAGGCTTCCCGGTAATGCCACGTGAGGAACTGCATGACAAGCATACGACTGGCTACTGGCAGGCGATGTGCGTGGTAGGCAGTGAAGTTAATCGTCTTCGTTTCGACAAATGTCCAACAGCTATACCATCCGATGCATGCATAGGAGTAGACCTATTTAATCATGGCCCACACCTAGAGGATGTTCCAAGCAGTTTGCCCTAAAGAGGACTGACAGTCCCAGGATTGGGGGAGGGAGTCGCTTGTTCCAGCAAAGTACGATGTCTGGACAAGGGGGTAGTACCAACTCGCCACCATTTGTGTTTGTGTGTGTGTCGATGCCGGGTGACGTGGATGGAAATGCAACACGGGAGACAAAAGCAGAAAAAGAGCCCGATTAAATTTAGACCGTTTTAATACCACGTTCAGCAGTTTGGCAACAGCTCTTGCTGAATGTATAGAGGGATGAGCCAGGGACAATGCAGGTACAAATACTGTACAATTCAATGAATCTTCATCCCTTTGCATGATGTCACTCCCACAGTTGTAAACGGATGCCACCCTAAAGTACACTAATGCTAAAGTAGAAAGGGAGAAAGTAAATGGATCACGTAACTAGCCATTTCGATCTAATCGTTTATTATCAGCAACTTTGACAGGAAAAACTACAGTAGATGTTCAAAAAGCTAAGAATCCCCAAAGTAAAATGCAACCTGTACATCAAACGCATGGCGAGATACATTTCATTTAGTACTGATGCACATGGAAATAACAGTGAGGGCACATATGGATTTCAAGACCACTAAACAACGTAAGAAAGCGGCATGCACCCTATATTTAGGGTCAGCCGTTTTTCTGGAAGAACGGATGATGTGACTGCTGCTGATGACGATATAGTTTAACTCAAGATATGCAGTGCAGATGTTATCACCATGCCTTGCACTTCTAATCTTGTCTTGACTTGGGAAGCTGTAATGAATCACAGCCAACTGAATGGTTAAGTTCTCCCAAAGTATTCAAGTAGTAAAAAAAAGTTAGGTTGTCAATCTAACCTGATGTTGCCGTTTCATTACCTGCATGCATTGCCCTCTTTACTGCTGTGACATGTCGAGCCATGTCGCATTTGAGATCTACACCTTAGAAACGATCATGTCATCAGCATCCATCCACCTGGCATCTTTTTCCTGTACATAACCAGTCGTCGAGTGTGCTTGTTGTCAGTGGAACACCACCGAGTGGATGCAAGTCAGTCATCATTTCTGTTGTCAATCATAGAACAGGAGTCCACCTCTCCACCAACACGACAATCGTGCACCTTGCAAGGCCCTCATCAGCTGCTTGACGGCGAGTGCTCAAGGGGCGACACGAGCTGCATGGGGCTCTCCATGGCTGAGCTACCGAGGTGGGCGCCAGCCCTACAGTCAGGGACTCCAGCCGAAGAGGGGGGCACCGTATGCCCCCCACCTCACCTGGGGCTGGCTGCGGCATTGTCAGGGCCCTGTCCAGTAGCTCCACCTTGGACAGCCCAAGCAGCTCGGTGCATCCATTTATGTTGTAGTGTGGGTGTCTTATCAGGAAGGTCCGGTGTTCTGGATTAATGGTTAGTGTTTAAAGTTTGTACTTCCGTCATTAGAGATCATTAGTCTGGCGGGCGAGTTTTATGTTTCATCCATAACTTTTAAAATGAAAGAAAAAGTTCATACTGATAAACGTCAGCATGTAAATATTAGATGGGTGAAGGTTCCAAATTGTTTTGTTGATGGTGATAAGATCTAACCGCAACTGGAAAACCCCCCCACATATTTTAAATTGGCGTCATTTGTCAGTGCTATGTGTCTAATAAACAAAAGTTCCAAGTATGATTTAATGAAACTTATATTTGCATGTAATACGTTGTTACTTACAGAAATTTACTACTAACAAAATTGCATATTAGTACCTGAAAACTGTCATGTATATTCTTTAAGTATTAAAGACTATTTCGTTGTTGTCACTCGTCGCATTTATAATCTAAAATATCCTGTCAACCCGTCTCTTGGCCTGATGGAAAGTGTTTTCTATCTGAAGCATTGTGTGCAAATTATATTTTCAAAGCAAAATATGAACACATCTTTCCTAATTAAGCATGGGTCTCCTAGAATTCAATAACCGAGAAAAGGGGAATAAAAGTCTACACTACCTGCCCGAGAACTCACACACGCACACAGTAATCAAGGGATCTGCAGTCTAGGACTCACACAATAATTATATAAATAAATCTCTGAAACATGCTTTGTATAAGTTGCAATGAGATAAACGGAAAAAAACACCTCGAACCCTCACTAGATTGAGATGACCCTGGAGTTAAGACGAGAGAGGACGTTTAATTTTCAGCAGCCTCCTCCTCCTCCTCGTCGAACTCTCCTTCCTCTTCGGCCGTGGCGTCCTGGTACTGCTGGTACTCTGACACCAGGTCGTTCATGTTGGACTCGGCCTCCGTGAACTCCATCTCGTCCATGCCCTCGCCCGTGTACCAGTGCAGGAAGGCCTTGCGGCGGAACATGGCGGTGAACTGCTCAGAGATGCGCTTGAACAGTTCCTGGATGGCCGTGCTGTTGCCAATGAAGGTGGCGGACATCTTCAGGCCTCGTGGCGGGATGTCGCAGACAGCGGTCTTGACGTTGTGGGGGATCCACTCCACGAAGTAGCTGCTGTTCTTGTTCTGCACGTTCAGCATCTGCTCGTCAACCTTGGGAACAGAGGATGATGGGAGACTTGCTCACACTTGTTGAAAGGAAGTTGTGACATGCGACTCCTACCTATGAAGGCATAGAGCATCCATGCACAAGGGAGATAACCATTAGAATGAACTGACCATGTTCGAGCCTAACCAGGAATTGCAGTCAACGCGCCCAAGTAAGAACATGGGACTGTAGCAAAAGCACTTCCCGACTGTCAAGCTGGTTTGCCTTGTGAGACAAAAGGGTCGACATTGTGTTAATACCCCCCTTGTCTTGCGGCACGGCAAGTTCCTCAACATATTGTGACTTTTCAGGAACCCAAGTGCCATAGTTTTTTTAAAATAAAATAAATAAATTGCTATTGTAGATTACTTAAACAGAAAAATGGGAAAGGTGGCACTTCCAGTCAATTCTAGCAACTGTGGACCGATGAACAGCTACCATCTCGGGATAAACAAATCACTGAACAATGTCTGGCTCCAAGCAAACATTGTCAGTAAAACCAAGACGCCCTTACCTCCTTCATAGACATACGTCCACGGAAGACGGCTGCCACGGTCAGGTAGCGCCCGTGGCGAGGGTCGCAGGCAGCCATCATGTTCTTGGCGTCGAACATCTGAAACGAGTTTTGTGCCGATTAGAAAGGCCGCGAGATACAAGTTGGAGGCACATACACAATCGAGTACTTGGGACTCCCAGGAAATAACTTTCGCACATGCATATCTTATTGACATCTCATGAAATGCAACGTCTGGCTTTCTGCATTGGATACCGCCAGCATGCACATTAAACGTAGTGAAGATAGTAAGTTTATATTCATCTCGAGTATTTCATCCTTTCATGTTCACATCTACATTGGTGATTACCTAAATTTATGCAATTTGACAATATGTAATATGACAATTTGAAGTAAATATCTCTAAATCTTTCAGTCGTACAATGGTACATGCATCGTAGTGTATATTTGCCTCTCTCTCTCTCTCTCTCTCTCTCTCTCTCTCTCTCTCTCTCTCTCTCTCTCTCTCTCTCTCTCTCTCACACACACACACACACACACATGCACTCTCTCTCTCTCTCTCTCTCTCTCTCTCTCTCTCCCTGCCTACCTGCTGGGTCAGCTCGGGCACGGTAATGGCGCGGTACTGCTGGCTACCACGGGAAGTCAGGGGGGCAAAGCTGGGCATGAAGAAGTGCAGACGGGGGAAGGGCACCATGTTGACAGCCAACTTCCTGAGGTCCGCGTTCAGCTGGCCGGGGAAGCGCAGGCAGGTGGTCACGCCCGACATGGTGGCAGACACCAGGTGGTTCAGGTCCCCGAAGGTCGGGGTGGTCAGCTTCAGCGTGCGGAAGCAGATGTCGTAGAGAGCCTCGTTGTCGATGCAGTAGGTCTCGTCGGTGTTCTCCACCAGCTGGTGGACGGACAGGGTGGCGTTGTAGGGCTCCACCACCGTGTCGGACACCTTGGGCGAGGGCACCACGGAGAAGGTGTTCATGATGCGGTCTGGGTATTCCTCACGTACCTTGCTGATCACCAGCGTCCCCATGCCCGCACCCGTCCCTCCACCCAGCGAGTGGGTGAGCTGGAAGCCCTGCGGAAGGCCAAGCCAAGGATTCATCATTTGTAACCCTGTGCATGATGTTAAAACTTCAGTCATCATGAGCCATGCGCAGAATAGTGGCACATTTCTCAAGATTTGTTCTTGGCATTTTTATTAGTGAAATGTGTGATCAAGCGGTGTCTAAGTAGGAAGGGATGGAGAAAGGAGCCAAGAAAGGGCGGCGCGCATGTGCGCACACACAAACACACACACACACACACACACACACACACACACACACACACACACACACACACACACACACACACACACACACACACAGCGTATTCTTGAATTGAAACCCATGCAGAAAAAGTCATTGAGAAAAATAACTTTTGTTTAAAAATAAATCCCACAATAGCGGCCCTCCGCAATAGCAGCCCCTACCCGTAAACTTTACATAGAAAATTTTTACTTTACCACGCAGACGTAACAGTGAGCTGCAATGTCAAACTCTGACATAGTTTTGAATGAAAAACATGATAATCAATGACTGACAAGGCAAGGCTTCCAAAATTGTCTCAGGAGAACTTACCTGCAGGCAGTCGCAGCTCTCAGCTTCCTTACGGATGACATCGAGGACAGAGTCGACAAGTTCCGCGCCTTCGGTGTAATGGCCTTTGGCCCAGTTGTTTCCGGCGCCGCTCTGCCCGAAGACAAAGTTGTCTGGACGGAAGATCTGGCCGAAAGGTCCAGACCTCACCGAGTCCATGGTGCCTGGCTCCAGATCGACCAAAATGGCGCGAGGGACATACTTCCCGCCCGTAGCTTCGTTGTAGTAGACGTTGATTCTCTCCAACTGTAGGTCGGAATCGCCATGGTAGGTACCGGTTGGATCGATGCCGTGTTCATCAGAGATCACCTCCCAGAATTTGGCCCCGATTTGGTTGCCACACTGGCCGGCCTGGAAATGCACGATTTCACGCATAATGCCTAACTGAGACTACAGTAAGCGAGTGGAAAAACAATCAACTTTCCTACTGATTAGCTGAGCGTCCGAAAGTCGACCGTTGCAGTCGCAGGTTCAGAACTTTGTGACGCGACTGGTGACGCAATATGACGTCATCCTTTCCGACCAAACCTCGGTAAGGCACAAATCATGTGATGATTCGATTTTCCCGCCAAAGGTATCTATTTGAACGTAATTCTATTTTTCGACCAAGTCAAACTTTTCAAATGATCGACTCGCCATCAGACCACCATGGCAGAAATAGCAAAGACCCTATATACACTAAGATGACTCACTCCGATACTTTGAGCGAGGTTTCTTTGAGAGTTACCTCCCCCTATTCGAATGCTACTTCTGAGTGCTGCGTTGACAACATTGCATGTGTGCGTGCGTGTGGTGTGTGAAAGGAATAAAGTTTGGTGTGAATTATAATGTACAAGGTATGTATAGGTTTTCTGGATGTTTGTTGAAACCATGCATGTTTATTTTATTACTCTTTTGCGTTCAGACGGTAAATTTCTGTATATGTACATAACGTAGCTGTCTCTCTCTCTCTCTCTCTCTCTCTCTCTCTCTCTCTCTCTCTCTCTCTCTCTCTCTCTCTCTCTCTCATTCCACCTTTATCTGTTTACCATTGTCTTCCTGTCTGGACCTGACCCTAACTTATGTCTCTCAGCATCGTTGTTTTCTCACACGCTGTCGTGGCGCCACTCTACCGCTGGGCCAAGTACGGTTATTGTTTTTTTCCGACACTGTTGACCCCATCTGCCCACTGTAATGGACGGAGGGAGAAAGAATGCCAGAACCCAATAATAGAGACGATCATACAGACGACAGTCTAGGAATGGAGAGGGATAGAGGAGAGTGGCGATGCATGCGATGGGAGAGAGACGACGACGATCCCGTCTTAGGAACACCATATGTGTGATGTGACATAAAAAGGCGAGTCAGTTTTGACGACGTTAAGCCCAGCTCCCCATGGAGAACAGCGAAGTCTAATTTCTTGTGTTTCGGGCTGCACTGCAAGTTCAGAAAAATGAAGCGGCAAAGGTCAAGGAGCGGGGGTTGTTTCTGCTCTGCGATTGCGTGCTCCAATGCCAGATGCAAATACGACTGCCGTGGGATTTCGTTTTTCCACTTCCACCGAGAAGAGGAAAGGTGCCAAAAATGGGTCTAGAATACAAGACGTCAAGACTTAATAGGGAAAAGTGCCATTCAACTGCGTTCTGGTGGCTATTTGCTGTGCAGTAACCATTTTGAATCACATCGATTCCTGCGTCCGGACAGACTAGTTTGGAATGCCATTCCAACCATTTTTGATGTACCAAATCCCCCGCCCAGAGTTTCACAAAAGCGACCGTATCCACAGAAAAAACGAAATTCCGTTCATGACTTGAGCTTTGGAAAAAAAGAACAAAATGCAGAACCACATTCTCCTGACAGTGACTTAAATCAATCCTGTGCTGATCTTCCACCCGATGCTCCCACCACCAGTTCATCCCAGAAGGAAAATTTTTTTTGGACAAGTTGGACAAGAAGCTACGAGCTTTAAGGAACCACTTGTGTCGATGCAAGAAAACAGCAAAGAGAATATCATCAAAGAAGAAAAGCCAGGACCTCAACATTGCTGCACGAAAAGCTGCTGTGATAGAACTTCATAATTTCCTTCCGACACCAACAGTGAAATTCATCTCTTCCCAGCTGCGAATGGTTGGCAAGAAAACGAAAGGCTACAGATGGACAGAAAGAGATAGAAATATGGCACTCTCTTTGTTTCATGCAAGCCCAAAGGCGTACAGATTGCTGAAAAGAATTCATCGCGAGGAAAATGCTGCCAAACGTGTGTGGATCATGCACGGAGAAGATGACTGGACTGTACACAGGGAGCAACAACGAGCTTTTCATTCTGCGGAAAGAATTTCATGATGCCGAAGAAGGTGGGCTCACTGTACCAGGTGCAGATCTTGTACAAGCAGTTGAAAAGTTGGAGACGGTTTTCAAGAAAAACATCGTGGGAGTACTGCATTCCGACGGAGTGAAAACCCTACTTGAAAAGGAACTCGATCGATTCAACATCGCTCGAGTGCCCACAGAGAATGTGCAACCTCAAGACTTCCATAGTCAGCATTTTCCTCACAGTGCAAATTAACTCTACATTGAAAGACTGCACTGCATCTTACTCACAGAAGTGCTTGAAAAGAAAAAGAAAAATCATCAAACTTTGCCACCTGTAACTTTCCCTGCAGAAAAACTTGTGCGATGAAAACATGACTGGAAAGACTTAAACTCTAAATATATATGCGATGCAGAGAAAGACTGGACTGTTGCTTTTTCACTAGAAAACTCATGTTCCTCTCATCAAAGACATATATATATATATATATATATATATATATATATATAGGGATCTTTGCTCACACGGAGCAACGCTTCAATATAGACTGAAAATATTCGACAATTCGTTCTCCGCCGACTCGTATCGTGTGAGCCTCGATCGTCACCTCGCTGCAATCTCCGCTGGACAACTGAAGTAAGTAATTATTTATTATTTATTGTGTGCACGATGTGTGGTTGACGGTAAGAAATCCTGCATTAAGTTCGATCTGAAAAAAAAATCGTTTTGACCTCTTACCCTTTGAAAACAGTATTCGAAACCGACCGAAGTCTCTCTGTCACAACACTATCGCGGAACAGCATTCTGTCGTCAAGGGACGTAACTCTAAATTCTGACCTCGCTTCGCGTAAAGGAAAATCGCTCGAGTGCGCGGTCTTAGTGTGTATATATATAGGGTCTTTTGTAATAGTCGCATGGGACTTCATTTCAGCGCCGACGATGCGATTGACCGCAGCTTGAATTTGGTACATAGATGTTCCACAGGTTGGCGAGGCCCTGTAAAGGCCCAGTCCCTAGGATGCAACTATTATAATTATGAGCTCCGTCGAGATCGAGTCAAACAGAGTGATCTTTTCCTATTTTTAGAATAGCAACGGCGCGTCGCTTACAAAATCTGTGAAAGACACGACTGTTTTTGGAGCAGAAAGTTTTTTTGTTTCTACAATGGTGACTTCCTGCTGTGTGAAGAACTGCCACAATCAGCATGACAGAGAGAATGATCGACGTGGGTTGTCTTTTTTGCCGTACCGCGTGTTGCAACGCGAAAGGGCAAGGAAATGCGCTGGATCTCAATACTCAAACTAAAGGCGCCGCGAGTGAATCGCTCAACTGAACCTGTAGTCCCTCACTTTTGACACTAAGGCAGATCGATTTGTTTGTTCGGATCACTTTGTAAATGGTGAGAATTTGTTATGTTTTGCGTTTTGTAACATCAAACACTATATATAGAAAAGACGGAAAGAGAGTATGCAGGACAGATTACAGGGGAGAAAGAAAGGCCAAGATGTCGCAGAGACTAATTAACAACAGTGTTTTGTTCTGTTACCTGATTTGACTTTTTGATTCTACAAAACAGCAATATCAATTGCATCGATATTCATATAAACATACCGGACGGTAAAATCTCATCCTACACGTACAGTCCTATTTCACGGTCACTTGTAAGTTGTCGCTGCGAATGAGGCATATATATTCACAAAACGTCGACCCCCCCCCTCCATCCCCCTCCCCCCCCTCCATCCCCCTCCCCCCCCCTCCATCCCCCTTCCCCCCTTCCATCCCCCTTCCCCCCCTCCATCTCCCTTCCCCCTCCTTAATGCCTTTTTGAAATACATGTACAACTGCACTCAGCCCATCCATGTGATGGGTGTGATTGATAAGATGCAGACCACGAGGGACGACACATCTCTGTCCATGATAGCAACTGTGTGTGTGTGTGTGTGTGTGTGTGTGTGTGCATGTGTGCGTGCGTGAGTGTGTGTGAGTGCATGCGTGCGTGCTTGCATGCATGAGTGTGTGTGTGTGTGTCTGTGTGTGAGAGAGACACATACTCTCACACACACACACACACACACACACACACACACACACACACACACACACACACACACACACACACACACAAAGACAGACACACACATATGCAATGACATACAAACCTGATTAAAAATAAACCTATTTTTTCACTGAAAATGTTTTTAAAATGGACATAGGGAATTTTCTGAGTATTAATTCATAGGGCAGGTACTTTCTTTTTCTGTCTTTTATTTGCACGATCGAAGAAAAGTTTAGGTTGGCCAAAAAAGAAGGTCATTTGGGTCACCAGAACCTTTTTTTCCCTCATTGTTCACATGAAGCTACCTTATACGTGGCCTTTCTTAAAAGACACACATATACAAAGATATGTGTACACACACACACACACACACACACACACACGCTCACGCACACACACACACACACACACACACACACACACACACACACACACACACACACACACACATACACACACACGTGTAGTCTTAATCTGGCCCACTAAACATTTTTAAATAATGTATTTGGAGTGTGTGAGTGTAGACTTGGTGTCAGACACACAGTGGTGGATTGTGTGAGTGCAGACTTAGTGTCACACACACAGTGGTGGAGTATTTGAGTGTAGACTTAGTGTCACACGCACAGTGGTGGAGTGTGTGAGTGTAGACTTAGTGTCAGACACACAGTGGTGGAGTGAGTGAGTGTAGACTTAGTGTCAGACTCACAGTGGTGGAGTGCGTGAGTACACCTGCAAACATGAGGAATTTACAAAGTGATCCGAACAAACAAATCGATCTGCCTTAGTGTCAAAAGTGAGTGACTTCAGGTTCAGTTGAGCGATCCACTCACGGCGCCTTAGTTTGAGTTGTGAGATCCAGCATTTCCTTGCCTTTTCGCGTTGCAACACGCGGTACGACAAAAAAAAAACGTCGATCATTCTCTCTGTCATGCTGATTGTGGCAGTTCTTCACACAGCAGGAGGTCACCATTGAAACAAAAAACTTTCTGCTCCAAAAACAGATCGTATCTTTCACAGATTTTGTAAGCGACGCGCCGTTGCTATTCTAAAAATAGGAAAAGATCACTCTGCATGGTCTTTGGTTTGACTCGATCTCGACGGAGCTCATAGCAGGGATCTTTGCTCATAGCAAAGCTTTGCTCATAGGCTGGGGGCGGACGAGGGGGGGGGGGGGGGGGGGGGGGGGGGTTGTTCTGGGTTCGGACCCCCCCCACTACACCCCCCCCCCCCCCCCAAACAGAAAAAGAAAAAAAAGAAAAGAAAAAAAAAATATATATATATATATATATATAAATTTCCACCAAAATGCGTCAGATTAGACCATTTTGCAGCCTTCTTCCTCTCCTCCCCCCGCTTTGCTGTGCCGGCTGAGCACTTCGCGCGTTTTGCGCGTTCACAGCCCCCCCCCCCCCCCCCCCCGGTTCCAAAAAAAGTTGGAACCCCCCCCCCAAAAAAAAAAGAACTGATCCGCCCCTGCCCCTGGAATGTTGTCAACACCAGCTGACTTCGGGCCTTTCTTGAGGGACTTAACTGCTGTCTCCACCTCTTCTCGAAGAATTGAGTAGTTGTCTTCCTCGGTAGTCTGAGGACAGTTCAGTACTTTATGATCTCCTTTGGTGTCATAGTTGTACAGCTCAGAGCAGTACTCAGTCCAGCATTTCATGATTTCATGTTCTTCTGTGAGACAAATCCCGCTCTTGTCTTGTATGGTGTTGACCTGCCCTTGTTTGGTCGCTGTAAGGTCTTTGACTATCTGGTATGCTTTCTTGGTGTTATTATTCTGGAGGTTCTCCTCAACTGCATCACATTGCTGTTTGATCCACTCCTCCTTGGCACTTTTCATGGCCTTCTTGACCCTGTTGTTGGCCTCTGTACTTACTTGCTCCAGCTGCTGTACCCTTTTTTTTCAGTTCCCTTCTCTCATCGCACAGGTTCAAAATTTCTGCAGTGACTCATGGTTTCTTTGTTGGGTGGTGTTTTCTTAATAACTGCCCGGCTGTCTCTATCACTGCCTCATTGAAGATGTTGGTCACTGTGTCGAGGCCCTCTTCGTCACCCAGACCTAAAAGCGGTGCAAACTTTCCTCCAATCATCGCTTTGAAGGACTTATCAACCTCAGGGTCTTTCAACCTTTCAAGGTTGAATAATAATAATATAGTTTATTTACGCACATACCTTCCCTTGACAGGCAAGCTCATGGCGTTTACAATCCAAACAAACAACACTCATACAACCACTCAACACCACATTCCCATAAAAACTCACACACTACACACGTAAACAAAACAAAAACTACAGTCCAATACAACAAACTATACAATATACACAGCACTTGCAGGCAAGGTCAAGTAAGGCGAAGCAGCTCAGCGGGAAAGGCGGATCGGAAGAGGTGGGTCTTTAGAGCACTTTTGAACTGGGGCAGAGTGTCAGAATGACAGACTGAGAGAGGGAGACTATTCCAGGTTACAGGTCCAATATAGGAGAAGGCACGCTGTCCTTGAGTTTTCTTGTTACAGCGGGGGACCTTAAGTTTTCTAGAGTCAGCAGCTGAGCGTAGAGATCTGGAGGGCGTGTAGACTGTAAGAATTTCTGTAAGAGCGTGTGGTGCGGTGTTGTTAGTGGCCTTGAAGCATCAGCATACCCAAACTAAGCATTTTGACATTTTAAAAATGTGGTTTTCAAAACATTTGCATGAAAGCTTCAAGACAAACCACATGGAATGAGAGGCAAGGTAAATTAAAATGAGCTCTGAATAATGACAATAGTTCTGGAATATGCATATTTTTTGGTGCATGCACATAATCTCAGTTGATCCCCGCTTGTGGAAAAACTGAGAGCTAAATTTCAAGTTCATAAACAGCCAGTGTACATTGTTGCATACAAGGGTGAATTATTGCACTCTGACACAAGCTAAACATTAGAGTGTGTGGTGGTAGTGTTCCCTTGAGGTGCTGAAGTTCAAATTTTAAACTTTCCAAGGCAAATGTTTTGAAAACCACATTTTTTTATGTCAAAATGCATAGTTTGGGTATGCTGATGCTTTGATGTGGTCTCAAAACATTATTATGATGCATGGAATATCTTGAAGTATATAGTCAGCTCTTTTGTCATGATAATTGTTTCATTGTTGTGATCATGACTGTTGTAGTCCAGTTCATGTTGGTCAAGAATAAAAGGCCGTACAAGCTTTGCTCTTGTGGGAAATTTCATGCTGACAAGGCAAAAATAATCTAAGAAAGGCATTGAAGGTGTAATAAATTGTGATCAATTGCTTGAGGAGATGTTATGGAATTTGTTTAGAACAATGCTCCCTCTTAACAGGATCAAACATAATCAATGGGGCAGATTATTATTAATCTGAGAATACATTATTAAACTATTCTTAATATACATGAAATGATGAATGGACACCTGTCATCTTGAAGATAGTTTCTTTGAGCATATCACTGTGGATCTGCTTTTTAATGTGTAGAAATTATTCCATTAAGTTGCTTGGGCTAAGGAGAGCTCTGACCTTGAGAGCCAAGTCCTTATTCAAGTGTAACCATTTCTTAGCGTTTGAAAAGTTTTTCTTGGTTGCATTTCATATTTGGGCTTCTTTCTTTATTCTGAATTGTTTCACTTGTTTAATTGAATTTTTAATGCAATGATTACATGTATATATATAACATTTGACAATATAGCATTGCTACTCAATTGGTCATGCTAAAAATGTTCTGATTTGTAAGATTGTAAGAAACAAACTATAGATTTTGTGGTCTGAAACTGATACTTTTCAAAGCCAACCTAATCTTTGTTTAAGCGATGAATATCAGTTTCAGACCACAAAATCTATAGTTTGTTTCTTACAATCTTACAAATCAGAACATTTTAGCATGACCAATTGAGTAGCAATTCTATATTGTCAAATATATCGATTATTTCCGTTTAAAAAAACACACACACACAGTGAAAATGTTATTCACTGCAGAACAATCAACACTAAAACTGTCTACTTTGACTCATTGAGTCATTCATGTTCATTACTTTGTAATCTTTAAAGTGAAGTCCAAAATTTTGATTATTGTTACACCTGAAAATGCAAAACAAGCTAATGTATCACATGCGCTATGCAGACAATAAAGTTGAAATATAGTGGAAAAACATGCTTCCAACTTAATCTAAGGTATATTAACAAAATCACTTACCACACATCCTTGAATAGATCAATGTCCAAATATTCTACAAAGCAACCCGGTCTAAATTCCCATGTTTCTTTCCTCAGTGTAAGATTCCACAGACCATGGTCACAGATGAAGATCACACCATGCAAGTCCAATCAATTCGATGAAAGTCACTCAAAAATTAAACCGGAAATAACTTCTAACACAGCATTGTCACTCACTCACCGTATGCAAGTAACTATGATAGGTAAACCAGGAATAGGTTTATGGTGTTATGCAACACTGCTTTAACTGTGGTGTTCACATAACTTTGACAGTGCATTGTACATGCATGCAACTTGCTGAGTGTGTTAGTAGGCATGTGTGCACCTGTGTGTGTGGGACATGGGGGTTGGAGTGGTGGTGTATGTGTGTGTCTATGTGTGTGCATGTGTGCTTCTGTGTACTCTGCATGAATGGGTGTGTGCTGGAGTCTACTGAGGCGTCATTGTCAGACACGGTGTTTTTGGATTCCAGCCGTGTTTTTTTGCTGAAGTTTCACATTGCACGTTAATCGTTGATAACACGAACGAGTAACGCTGATAACCCCACTGAACGCGACACTGACAGAACTCGCTTCCCATCAAGTAATTTTCACTCAGAAGCAAAATCCAAGGCTTTTGCCCGTGTAATACCGGTAAAAGGCTTGATGTTTACATTTTACACACGCTGCCATGGTGAAAACTCCGCAGTAAATCTGACCTAATTTGTGATTGGCCAAAACTATCCAAATGTGTCACAGGAAGTAACTCCTGTATAGTTTGGAATTGAAAGGGAGGCAATCCTTGCCATACAAATCCGCACTTTTAAAAGTTATTTTTCACTGTTTAAGAGATACGATCGAAGCGGGAACTTTGTTGTTTTCAATCCCCAATACCATGTACTATCATAATATAATATGGGAACATAGTCCATATTTTGGCTGAGCGGACCTGTAGAAGGAGTTGTTATCCGAAGGCACGCCCTGCGGTCTATATGTGCTGCCAAAAAGTGCATGTGGCAGGGTGCTTTTACGGAGTAGCTATTCTGTGAAATCGATCAAACCACGGGATTCTATGCAAATGGAAACAAGCACAGCATGAAAAACTAGATTTTTAATGATAAAATGAGACACAAGAAACTGTCAACTGAAAGCATGTTTATTAGTTTTCTTACCATTTTCAAAATCATAATAGTTGCATGTGTACATGTTCATAATTGAACATTCAAAAAAGTAATTATCAAAAGTGTACAATTGCCCATTAGTAGATAAGTCACTATTAAAATGTGCCCAACTCAATGGGCAAAAGTAAGTTAAGTGCCATCACCTTCCAATTTCAAACTGAAACATTCCTTCATAATTGTATACATAGTTGCATTCTTCATCTTCAGTTGACAAGATGGATAAACGTTTGAATACTCACAAACACTAGACTACAACTGAAGCCATAACTTTATTATACTTCTCATAATCAAATCCTAATCTACATTTGAACACATAGCTTTCTTATACTACTAGCACTCAAACCCCAGACATTATCTGAACTCATTATTTATAAACTTATAACATTTTGAGTGTAGTATAATAAAGCTACGGGTTCAAATGTAGACTAGGATTTGATTATTAGAAGTATAGTAAAGCTATGGCTTCAGTTGTAGTCTAGGGTTTGTGAGTATTCAAAGGTTTAGGGATGTTTAAAATAGAAAACGTTTCTGACATCTGCTCACTTTGCCCGATTTATATACTAAATGCGACCCAACAACGAGTAGACACCTGTCCTAATTAATATTCATGAGATTTGGCGCCTGGCTGCGGAATCCCCTCCCCCCTATCTTGAACATACTTCTCGTACTCACCTAGACTGCATCTGAAATACTACCTTTATTACACTTCTAGAACTCAAAGCCCGGGCTACATCTGAATCTGTACCTTCAAAAAACTTCTAACACTCAAGGCCCAGATTGCATTTGAACCTATACTTTTAATTAACTGCTAACCCAACACCTCCATTAAACTTCTAATACTCATTTGAAACCATACTTCCAACAACTATTTGGAAACACACTGCATGTACAAGTATATAAGCAGTGGCACTCCATAGCGTTAAGTGAGATGACAAAGTTTTGGAGCTAGTTAGGGATTCACATCTGAGCTTTGATGTGAAAAGTGTTTCTTTTTCGTTGTGTTGATAAAATTTTAGGCCAATCAAAAAATTTCAATTGAAAAATTTTAGGATCAAGACAAACTATAACTCTCGAGATGATTTGCCACAACTCCAAAAAGAAACCCTCTCCCAGATTTTTGACAGACAGTTTGTGACCATATAAATCAATATTACAGAAAGGATATTTCAACTTCCGCTTTGGTTGTGGTGGGTCACAATGTATATCTTTTCCATGCTATTTGAGTCTTGTGACAAGTTTGGTTTTTTTTGTTAACTAATGTGTAAACTGTTGATGAAATGCTGCAATTCAGGGGGAATTCCATGCTTTTAATGCTGTGTCTCCAATAAGCTAAACTTCAGTACTCAAAAGATAGACTACATTTGAATCTATACCTCAATGAATTAACACTCAGGGCCCAGATTACATGTGAACCTATACTTTTAATAAACTGCTAACACACATTTCCATTAAACTTCTAATACTCGGAGCCCACACTACATGTGAACCCATCTTTCATATATAAACTTCTACTTGAATTACATTATGCAAGATGAAACAAAGCTCTTCTGTGAGTGACTTGTATCTGAGTTTGGAAAGCAGAGAACATATTCAGAGAAATCTATTATTATAGACAACTATGTAATAATCTGTGAAACAGTGCACAGTCTTCAATTGTATTTTTACACACATGAAAATATTTTAATCTACTAATCTGGATCAATGGATGTCCAAAACTTAAATACACAAAAAATGAATAGTTTAACTCACAGTGCACTTCTTCTTGATCCAAGCACATGTCTTACCGAGTGTATAAAATCTGAAAGTTCTTGTTATTCATGCAGACAAGTGAAAAATTGGATTTACGTGCCTGGCGATGAAACACAAAAACATGCTGGCTCTTATTCTGATATACACACGTGAAAATACAGATGTATAGAATCCCTTCATGCACATAAGTTGTATTTCAGTAATGATGCAAATGTGCATTTTGTCAGGCTCTTAACCCCTCTGAGCATAAACTAAAGAATCTGAATGGCAAAAATTGGCAAAAACTGGCAACATTTGGCTCAATTGAGCCCTCTGCGTAGGTAGTGTTACCTACACATGCCTAAACACCCATTACCACTACACATAATAAAACAGAACTTCCCTTCATGAACAAGGCTGTCAAGGAACATGTTGCATCAGCAACTGACTGTTTTGACAACTTTAGCCTTGTTTCTCATGCACGATCACAAATTATCATCAAGTCAGAAAGCTGCCTGCCTCATCAAAAGAATAGCTCCCCTCACTGGATACTGGTAGTGCATTCAGCCTTTGTGAAGCTGGTGTTAAATCCTGTCTCTCTACTGATGGGCAAAGGGGAAGAAGCAGTCCCAGAGGAATAAAGGATCAGCACACTCAAGGACCACAAAGGACTGCAATACAGTGTCTCCTGTGGCTGCAGAGTCCCATGCAGAATACTAGTCACATCAGAACTATTGTACTTGTGACTCAGCACCAGGAGTTGTGGAGAACAACTGAAATTTTCAATCTTTGTAATTCACTGTTACTGCTTGCCACCCACTTACTTTTTAAAAATTGTCATCAGTCATCTGCCTGTACTTGTTTCAAAACTCCCTTCCTGCCATGTTAGCCTAGAAGATGGCTTTTCCTATGAGCTGTACATTGATTCAGATGACATATTCCTGGAATTGTACTGCATTTCAAAGTAATACAACAGGTGCCATAAATGGGTAACCACCATGAGTTCACTACCTTGTGATTGAAAACTTATAAACACAAAAACAAAAGAAAAATGAGTTGCGCAAAGCTACAAAAAAAATAAACCCAAACAATATAACCCAATATATCACTGCCTCATGAACTCCTCAATCTTTGTGCAACTCAAGTGGGCAAAGTTGACAGGTGCAAAATTGACCTCCATAAGAAATCACCACACAAAAATGTGTGTGGTCTATCTCTCATTAAATTCACACCTGCAACAATACGATGATTTAATGACAAGAAATTTGAGCAAATTCACATTATGCTGCATCAGACAATGTGTGAATGGTGGAGGTTGGAAAGAGGTGATGGAGGTGGAGGGTAGAACTAACAGTGCAAGAGCACATTTCACCTCTGAATTGGGTCTTCCACTGTGAACTATGTGACCCACCAGCACAAAACCAGTCCTAACTCTTGAAAGGTCGTTTGGCACTACATCCACAAATGCTCCATGGAAGTAAGTCTGGGTTAGTTGCAAGTTTTTGCAGGAATGCATGCCAAGAATAAAAAATTATCATGTCCTCAAATAATTTGCACTTCAATGCAAGAGAATCAGCTTTGCACTGCTCTACCTCAATCACATAGGCAAACTTCAGGGGACATTTTTCCAAAATGGCAGATGGCATAACACAATCTTCAAATGGGCATAACTTTTTCAATTTTGATCTTACAGTGATCAAACTAAAATAAACATGAAAAGACTGAAGATTTCAAGAATACTTGCATCTATAAATTAAAAAAATATTGGAATTATGACTGGATATTGTGGTGGCTGGTCATTCATGAGATGACATTTAAACTATGCATTAGAGACAAATGAGACAAAATCATCCAAGTAAAAAATGACAAGATCAGTGTTGTACTTGGCACTGTCCCAGTAAAATAATGACAAAAACTTTCCAAAAAAAGACGTAGAACTTCATGGTTGGGCCATTACCCGAGACTTAAATGATCCTGGCACATCAATGAACAGCAGTTAGGTTTGCTGCATAGTTAAAACCATTGGATTTCTGGTCACAATACATTACTGAAGCATCAACAGTTCTGATTACCTTCTAGATTCACACACAGCCTGTCCTGCACCGATACCTCTCTCATCAGCTGGAATGCTGTGGTCTTTGTGCTTTTGGGGCGTGCTTCAGTAGCACTTGCACAGCTGGCCCCAAGTAGCACTTATGTGCCATCTGGAGGTATCTCAAAAATCAATCAAACTACAGAAGGCATTAAGCCCATCAGCACGTGTCTCCTCCAAATTCAAGGGGAGGCAGTTTCTGCAGCATTTTACAGCTTCTTTGACACTGCCTCTGATTGTCTAGTCTGCATGCCCAAATTGGCAAGCACCCCAACCATGGACCTGCTGACAAAGCCCCTGCATCTTACTTTGGCAGGGCTAGGAAGATCATAGGTAAAAAATAACAGGAAAAGATGTAATGTTGTCTAGTGATTTGTCACCCAATGCTGGGATTCAAATCACTTTAAAGTTTACCCTCAGATCATTGGGCTACAATCAATCCTTTAGAAGCACCTGATTACAAACATAGTGACAGACAGATTGGATGCACAGTCATGAATCAGCACTATATCCATTCTCTGGGAAGCGCTCCAACCCCTACAAGTTAAGCACCTTGCCCAAGGATGTGAAACAGCACAAATCAATGAAGTTCTCCACCATATCAGTAAATTTAAATCATTGTGGATTTGGGGTGATGCATTAACAGCCTCATTCAATTTTCCAAAGCTTTAAAAAAGAACTGACAAATCCCCCCCCCCCCCCCCCCCTTCCCCCACACACACACGGTGTACAAAATGATGTTGAATTATAACAATCAAGGAAGTTGGGCATGTAAGATAAAAGAGTTCCTGTACAGATATGATTTTGGACAAGTATGGGAAAACCAAAATGTGACAAATGAGCGTGCTTTCATGAGAGAGCTGAAAAGACGTCTGGTCGTGGACTCTAAAGCCGAGTGGTCCATGGTCTTAGAAAATAGTGATAGATACACTTTTTATAGGACAATAAAACCTATCTGGATGAAAGAAAATTAGTTAATTGCTCTAGATAAAAAGCCCTTTAGAGACGTTTTCAGCAGCTTCCAGGCAGGATTTAGTGAACTGTACATCCATAAATTCAGATATTACAACGATGGCTCAAACAAATTATATATATGCCCCGCTTGCAGAAAAGAAGTTGAATGTGAAGTGCACTTTCTCCTTGCTTGTCCAGTGTATGAAGACTTAAGACAGAGATATGCCTCAATACTCAGTAACAAGTACACAAGAGAAGAACTGGGAACCTTATTGTTCTCACAAGACTTTGGAACAATACGTTCATTGGCTATGTACATGTACTATGATGACGTGAGTGATGTTCAGGCGCCTAACAGGCTGACTGTGACATAGCTCTTCGAATTTTGGATTTATGCAAAGGATGAAGCAGGTCTGCTGGCTTGTTTGCCTACCAGTATTGACATTCCTCCTACTGGCAGCTCCGACGTATCTCAAGTATCAGACAATGCCTGACTGAAAAATCGGCCACAACTCTTGTATTGACGTTGGTGATGTCTAATCTTGATTACTGCAATAGCCTTCTGCTAGGTGAAACACAAGAATATCTCCGAAGACTTCAACAGGTGCAGAACACCGCAGCACGTATAGTGAAACGTCCACCTAGTCGTTCTCACATAACACCCATCCTTCGAGAGCTACACTGGCTGCCTGTCCACCAACGTATTGTGTTCAAAACACTGTGTCATGTGTTCAAGTGCGTCAATGGTTTGGCCCCGCTGTATCTGGTTGAGCTCCTCAAGACTTATAAGCCTGTGAGGGATCTCAGATCTTCGGCGCAGTCATTACTCCATGTGCCACACTACAACACCAAGAGATCTGGGGAGAGAGCATTCTCTTATGCTGGACCAAAACTCTGGAACGATATCCCAGACAGACTGAGGAAATCTCCTTCAATACAGACTTTCAAGTCACAGCTAAAAACTCTTTTATTCAAAGGGTGAACGTGTTGAGCGCCTTGAGCATGCCTGTGGGTGTGAGATTGGCGCTATATAAGAGCCAAAATACATACATACATACATACATACTATGCATTCAAGCAAAGACAAGATGCGGTACAGATTGCTGCTGCAGATGATTCAATTTTGTAAGTTGTGATAGGCCCATGGCCTAACAAGTAAACCATTCGTTCATTCGTTCATTTGTCTCTCTCTCTCTCTCTCTCTCTCTCTCTCTCTCTCTCTCTCTCTCTCTCTCTCTCTCACACACACACACACACACAAACACATATATACATGTACATATACACATGCTTTCTACCATGACCTGTTCATTATACCATAAAAATTGTAAACAAGTGAAACACAAAGACAAAAACAATGGCAACAAATGTTTCTTTTCAAAAACGCTTGTGAGAAATCCACACACTTTTCAAAAGCTGGCTACATAGTGACTCATAGAGTCATCTTGCCGATAAACCTTTCATTTACACCTTGATGTTTTCGTTCCCCTCAACCAACCCAATGTCTCAAGTCTGGAGGGGACAGACAGTCTACCTCGATAATTTCTGCACATAGCCTGAGCCACTCATTGCCCCTATCATCTGCTGGGTGCCCTGAGGCAAATTCAAACAGATCAGCATGGGGCAGTTCTATTACATTTCATTCCACTACAGTGCAGCATTCTTGGCTTCCTTCTCATGCGTCTTCATGTGGACCTGCAGGTATTTCTCACACTTGTAGCCTCGTCCACACAACTCGCAGATGGAGTTTCGCTCCTCTGTGTGGACAAAGGCATGGCGCTTCAAGGAGCTGTTGGTGGGAAAGGTCTTGCCGCACTCCAGGCAAGCATGAGGACGCTCATTGGTGTGTACCCGGATGTGATACTTGAGGTGAGACATCTGGTAGAAGGAAGCTCCGCAGTACTCGCAGGTGTATGGAGAGGTGCCATCATGTTTCCGCATGTGGTATCTGCAGGAAAGATGAAAAGCACTTAGACAGTAAAATTTGTATGCAAAATACAAGACAACCGTGTAAATCATCTAACTTGATCAGTTAGATCATCTCGTATAACATGGAAATTCATGCAAAAAGAAAAATGACTGCAACCTCAAGAATGTAGAAGTTTGTAACCTTGTTATGAATACTCACTTGGTGTTCATTTGAAATATAATGGAAAAAAACAACTTTAAGCTTTATCTTGATAAGATTGTGATCATATCACATTACACACTAATTCTGGGTAAACCTTGTCATTCCAATAAGACTGCTGACACTATTGGGAAAAATAGTAATGCACAGTATCATACAAATGATGACACGTTTCATTAGCAGTTTTAAGAGCCAAAAATCTTCAGTCAGTGGAGCCAAATAGTGAGGCATTTGCTGACCTGAGCAAACCTTAGTCCAGTGAACAGTTCACGCAACTGATCAAGTGACATATATTTGGTATCAGTTAAGGTCAAAAGCCAGATTTCCAGCCACTAGGATGGATGGATGATTTTACAGCCTATCAGTCTTTGTTGGCTATGTAAGGCCATTAAGCATAAACATCACTAGAATAGTTTTAAGGGGAGACATGGGGTGTGTGTGTGTGTGTGTGTGTGTGTGTGTGTGTGTGTCTATTCTCTTAACACTCAACCCACAGGGGTCTCCAGCCACTATGAACGATAAAACACGAAGGCCAATTCTGTCACATCCACAGTCAGTTGAATCCTTTGTCATATTTAAACTGTGGCTATCTTGAGGGCATGACTACCATGGTCAAGTGCCTTCTTACATTCTTTTAAGTTGTGTACTGAAGGAAGCTGAAGAAGGTGTGTACATCTATCACAGAGTGCATGACAATTACAGCACTTCATTCATGCTTCCTCTTGAAGATTTATTTGTGAGCATTGACCTGAAAAGGGGCTGAAGTCCTAAATTAGAATTGTTCGCTGTTTTGCATCATCGTGTGATTCATAACATATCTAATCACAGAGAACGAACAGAACCAGGATAACCAATACGCTATTTCAAAACACTTTTTATCACAGTTATGAACTCGCTGCCATTATTTTTTAGTAATCTACCTCTGAAAGTTTAAGAAATTTAAAATAATTTCTATGTTTTCCTGACATACTTACCAGTAGACAACACTTAGGTATATACCTAAGTGTTGTCTACTGGGACAGCATAGAGGGAAAACTTATTTTTTCCTGCTGGCAGTGGCATTACTATTGGCTGTGCATCAGGAAGTAGTTTTAAATACATATCTAGAATCAGAAAGCGGAGAGAGAAGTTCTGGCGCTTCAAGTTGCGCACCAACTACCCTGAAGGACTGAATGTGTTAGACTGAGAGAGATAGATGGATGGAACTATGAACACTTAGAGAGAGAGTTAGAGAGAGAGTTAGAGATAGAGAGAAAGTTGAAGGGAGATAGAGAGATATAGAGAGAGAGATAGAGAAAGAGAGAGGGAGAGAGAGAGAGAGTTATAGAGAGAAAGTTAAAGATATAGAGATAAATAGAGAGAGAGAGGGAGAGAGAGAGAGAGAGAGAGAGAGAGAGAGAGAGAGAGAGAGAGAGAGAGAGAGAGAGAGAGAGAGAGAGGGAGAGAGAGGGAGAGTTTTGAGTGCCTACATCATGTCATTCTAAAGTTTTTTTACGTCACCTGTTGCATCATTTATGTTTGTCTGTAACGTTCACTGAAGAAGGGCGTGTGCCCGAAAGACTTTGATTTTGGTGTTTGTCGTGTGTTTGTTTCTTATTGATAGAATTTATATCTTAAAATAGCTGTCGCGAGATGCGCGACAAAGTGTGATGTGGTATCGTAATTTGTCTGCGCGAGTAGATGCAGCGAATTACGCACTCAGCCCGTTTACCGCATTGCGACAGTTAGTTTGAGTGACAGGGGGGTGTGACGTCACTCGAGGGGTTATTCGAGGTGGCGAAGGGTGTGTCGGAATGCCACAAGGGGTTCACACAGTGTACAACACGGTTCTAAAGCCCGCGAAAGCTTGTTGAACGATGATTGGGGGAGAATTAGGGAGCAGGAAAAATACTCATCACTGATTGGAAGTTGATCATGTGAGAGGGTCGACGCCGGGGTCTGATAGCGTTTGTCTAGTCAGTGGGATTCGTCGGTCGGACGAAGAAGGTTGTAGTGAGCGATCGGCGCTACTCAATCTTGGAGCCACATGGTGGCGGGCTAAAGCGGTTGGCTTTGCCGGGAAAACTCTCAGCTGGTGACTTCGGTCTGTACGCGAGAGTGTGGTAAAATCTCTTTGCTGGTGACTTCGGTCAGTACGCGAGAGTGCGGTAAAATCTCTCAGCTGGTGACTTCGGTCTGTACGCGAGAGTGTGGTAAAATCTCTTTGCTAGTGACTTCGGTCAGTACGCGAGAGTGCGGTAAAATCTCTCAGCTGGTGACTTCGGTCTGTACGCGAGAGTGAGGGAGAGCTTTGAGCTGGATTGGGGCGAAGTTTCGCCTTGGACTAACCACGGCCTGTCTGGAGTTTTTTCTGAGGTAATGTGCACTTTGCCATAATTCTTTTGCCGCGTGGGGTAACTGATTATTGATAGGCGGGAAGTGGGTCATTCATTTGTGCATGAGTGAATTATGCCTCAGAGTCGAAGTAAATCGATGGGGAATGGTGGGGAAAAGTACCTATCTCCATTTGGTAATGTTTTGTGATTCACTTTGAGGGTAAGAGGGCATGTTAATTCAATCTTTCTCGCTGGGTGAGAGCGAGCGTTTAATTAAGCGTTTGGGCTAGAATGCGTCGCTTAATGTTGAATCCCGCATATGTAAATCCAGGGGGAGAAAGGGTAGTTTTCTCATTGGGGTTGCACGGTTATATGTTTCAGGCTGATGATGTTTAGAACATTGTATCGTACCCATCGTGTCGAGCTACGTATCGTCGTATCGTGTCCGTACTGACGAACCTCGCTCGTTCTACGAGTACGCCGTCGTTTCTGTGGACGCCCGCTACGCCGACACAGGTCTGCGTGAGGCTGGGAGAACGACGCTGCGGGGGCACACGGAGTGCTTCATCTTCAACTGTTATGGGGTGGTGTGACTGAGTGGAGGCAGAGAGGTCGGGAGACGCTAGCGTATGCGCTCGCGTGAGGCGGTGCTAGGCAGCTATTTGTTGTAGATGAGAGATACAACGTGGGTAGTGCGATAAGTGACTTGATTTTCTCGTAGGATGATATTGTGTCGCACTAGCTCAGATGACTGGGGAAATACTTGCTGTGTTTCGAATGGACGTTTTTGAACTTGACTGACTTGGGTAGCAAGCCCGGTGTTTGCTGGTCAGTGTAACCTCAGGACAGGAGGGAGGCGTCTATCGTTGATGCACTACCAGGGACCTTCGGAGAGGAACTGTTTCTTCTGACGATTTGTCTAGGTACAGGCTTAGGACAATTTCTTCTTTCAGCGGACTGAAAGAGTGGAAGGGGTAGGGGTCGAGTGGGATTTATCGTGAGGTTCGGTTGTGTTGTGTTTGGGTTTTCATCTGTGTAGTTCTGACTGTGTGGGTCGGGTCAGACTACATTAGGATTTGAATCTTCTGGACTGGGAGAGAGTCCGGACGGCGAAAGGGGTAAGGAAAACCTTTCATTTCTTTCTTTGCCTGTTGTATCGACATTGTTACCACTCCCAGGAGTGGTGTTTGGTGTGAATTGTCGAGCGAGAAAGAGACGCGTGAAGGGGGTTTGCACGCGTGGCCGGATTTGTCTGTTTATCTTTCCTCAGCTAGTGGTGGGCGGAAACACGTCATCACGAGGGGAAGGGGGTGGAGCTAAGGGGGTCTGGGGCTTCATTGATATGCAGCTACGGGAGAGTGTTGTTGCGTGGCTGAGTCAATTGTAATTTTGGCTGCAGGATACTGATCGAGTTCTGGGAAAATCTTCTAAGGGAGATTGTGTTCTGATTTGGGATTTAAGTGAAGTTTAAGGGTGTTTCCATTTAACAAGGGGTTTGTTAAATGCTTTGGGGGAAAGCTTTGGAGACTGGTTGCGGACGGAAGTGTGCGTGACTTTGTTGTCATGTCTTGGTGTTAATACATTTTATCCTTGTGGTAAGATTCCTATCGTTCTAAAGACGTGCTTCAGAACGAGTGGTGGGAAGTGATGTGTATTTCTAGCCAGAACTGCCTTTTTGATTAAACTCCAGTTTCTGGTGGAATGTATGGGTGAGTGAAGGGAAGCGGAGTTTGTTTTTATACACTAGTTTGTCAACCTAGTCACCGGTGACTTAGGCATTGATTCTTGTGTATGGGTTTTACTATCCTTGAATTGTTTCACACTTCACTGTTTGGGATTTGCTGTTGTTGTTGTTTGCCTTGACCTTTGTTCAGGAAGCGGAAGTGTCCCACCTTACTCGCTGCCTGACTTTGTTTTGGTTTTTTCTTTTCTTTTGTTTTGACATTTGCCTACCCAGTCTTTTGTGGTCCTGTGCCGCGGGGAGGGGTTTGGTTCTTGAATAAACTCATTGTTATTTTAAATCCTGATTCAGTGGTTTGTATTCACTTGTCTTGTTGATATTGCTTGATGTTTGTGGTGTCCCCCCAAGGAGTGGTGGTCGAGTTTAGTCTGTAAACTCTGTTAGGCTAATTGTCCCTCCTCTCTTGGACGACTACGTCGTTCCTCGAGGGTGAGTCTTCACTGATTAGCTAACTATATATATATATATACGCGACAATAACTTTGCACAATTCAGTGAGAGTACTAAACTTCCAGAAGAACAAAAAAAATCACAATGTTTGATCTATTATTTTTTGGCCTAGTTTGGCCCAATCTTCAAAACTACAAAATGTATTCACAGAAACTTCCCTTCCCTTCCAATTTTTCTACAAAATACACCACTTTCTGGCAGCCCAGCCCCCAGTGCTCTCCCCTCTTGCCCGAGTACAAGGTCAGCCCCTCAGCCTCTCCTCGATTATTGAAACCATGTCTTTTGACAGGCAGAGATAGGTGAGCATGCTTTGGGGTTGGACGATGTGCAAGGCGAGGGGCCATAGTTTTTTTTCTTCTATCCCTGGGATGAGAAGAATCTGGGTTTATTTAAATACTTTCTAGAATTTTAGCCTCCTTGTCACTTGGATACACTTATTTTGCAGGTTTAATCAATCAAGAAAATCATACACATTGAATAAAGACTATCTATTGAAGAATGCATGACAATTAGAGTATGCAATGTGGTCTTCATGCTTCCACTGAAAGACTTTTTTAAAATTTAATTATATTTATGTAAAAAAACAGAATAAATGATGCATATATTGACAAAGACTGCATATCATTGTCTGCACTCTTCTCCCATTTATGCCAATACAATATCTGCTACCAGAAGAAAGCAGACATTTGTAGAACACACTGCACCTACTTGTAGCCCTGGCTCAGCTTGAAGCCCTTGTTGCAGAGGTGGCACCAGAAAGGCATCTCCCCTGTGTGGATAACCTTGTGGTAGTTGAGGTAGTTCTTGTCCACAAACCTCTTGCCACACACATCACATGGAGTAGTCTCCCCCAGATGTACAGAGGCCATGTGCTTCTTCAAGTGGTAGTAGGAGCCACAGCTGAAGCAAGTTCACAGGTCAACATCAGCTGCAGCACACAGGCAGCTCAGAAATAGTCATTCAGGGTCTGATACAAGCAATAACCCAATTGCCCAGGGCAACTAACTGTTCTCTTCAGGCAAGGAAAAGTTTATCTAGACTTGCCCAAATGGGCAATAAAATTTTTCTCTGGTTTATTTTAAAATGAAAGCACACAATGGCTTGAAAACTGTATCAATGCACAACAACACAGCTGTGCGGGCAGCTTCCAAACTGCCTGTTTAGATATCCTGACCATCATAATTGTATTGTATTCAAGTTCAGTGCTAAATACATTTTAGAAGCAAGAAACAATGATACTTATATATTTGGTAAATGTAATTACTGTGGTGGGATAAACATTTATCAGGCCAGTAGATTTTGCTTTCAGGCAAGCCAATTTTCAATCTACTTGCCCAAATGGGCAAGCAGTTTTGAGAAGTTGCATTGGACCAACCAACTTTCACAGTACATTCATTATTAATTAATTCACTACAGGACAACAGTTTAGATTCATCAGTGTATTTGATATGTCAGCAGAGACCTGAGATCTTTCAAATCATGGGTGAAAGGGGTTTACTACTTCTGGAGACACCCATTCATCTAGCTAGGTAATGTGGACTTCATCAATCTGAGTGCAATGCAACAGCTCACTGTCAATTTTTAGGTGTCAGAAATCTACCACCATGCATGATAATGACAATAAAATGCAGGCTCTAACACTTTCTCATTATATATACCTGTCAGGGCATGATGTTTGCATTGAAATTTACCTAAACAAATCCCTGATTTTACATACTGTTGAGAAGTCATAGAAACTGCCCTTGAAAGGCCATCAATACAAGCTTCTTACGGAGGGAATTGATACAGTAACCGATTCAAACATTAGCTTTCATGTTTCCTATCAGGGCAGCTGTCAGGCTACCTCATCAAATGCATACTGTTTCTGAGCTAATTATAACATGTTTTCATCTTACATATATCCCATACACTACTGAGTCTAAACTTTTATCCAGTAGTTTACAATCCAGCTTGAAAACTCAATGACTTGCAAACAAGAGTTCAAACTAAGGAGGCAGAGTATCTGCATGTGAGAACCACATGCAAACCCACCTGTGTATGTCTGCAAGTGTGCATTCATGCACACAAGTAAGAGAGTACCTTGAGAAGGGGTAGTGTATATAGATAGATACATTTTCTACAACTTCTGTGAAGCAAGCCCCTGCTCACAAGTAAGTTTACAAGGCAGCTGCAAAATGGAGTTAAAGATGCATCAATGTGGGTCTGAAGCAAGAAGAAGCGCCCATAAGGGCCATGTTCTGTTGCTACTCATCAGTAACTAGCAGGGGCACAGTCTGCTTGGGGCCACCCATGACCCAGCTACTGGAGAAACCCCTACAAGCTCAGCTGAAGGAAAAGCTTCCAGAGACAGGCCACACTAGTGGGCTCATCTGAGGAGAGGGGTGTGAGAAAGACAGCCAAGCTGGTGGGCCACACAAGCTAGCAAGCCACCACATCTGTCTGGCAAGCGATCTTGGCCCGTTAATCTGCAGTGAATTTGCAGTGATTCATACACAGAAATACACAGAATGACAAAAGAAATTGAAGGGGGGTGGGTGGGGGTGGTGGTGGTGGTGGGGGATGGGGGGGGGGGGGGGGGGTTGAGGGGGTAGAGGGAACCTGGTAAAAACACAGCCAATCAGATGTTGTGGACCACTAGCTTGACCATCTTTCTCACACTCCTCTCCTCGGATGAGTCCACTTGTGCAGCTGTGCTGGAGGAGAGTGATCTCATGTTCTATACGAATTCATGAGATACATGCAGATACATACACATGCATACATCTAACATGCACAGCTAAATATCATCCTTAATTGACAGACATTGCTATATTTTGATCACTATGTTTTGGGGGATGCATTTAAATCATGATCTTTACAAATAAAAATAAAACATGGCTGAAGAAAATAAAATGTGCTGTTTCGAACCTTTTCAAAATCCAGGAATATATGTTGAATGAAGGTGTATTTTTGTTACTATTACATGTACGTACACTTTTCCACACTCTCTGCAGACAAACACCCTGGATTTCATGCCAACTTTGGTTTTCACATGGGTCCTCCTGCAAAAATAGGATTAAGCATGAACAATCACATCAGACCATCAGAAGGGCAGGTAGAATGTGCAGCTGAAAATGGACCCCAGACCAAATATACCATATCCTTTTTAGACTAAGAAATTCTTGCATGTGTGTTGTGTGTGTGCATGTGTGTGTGCTGGTGTGTGTGCATGAGTGCATGTGTGTGTGTGTGTGCACATGTATCAGCACGTGTTCATGTGGCTGAAACATATTCTGGATAATTTTTTTCTGTGTGATTTTGAAGCTTTAGACATCTTTCTCTTTTTTAGGGTACACGTGAGAGGTGGGGCTCCAACAACAGTACTTAACCAGTTAAGTGACTACACATCAGATGGTAATGTCTGTCATTTCAACCTCTGAAATGTTATTATAATGCCTCTAAAATCTTATCTTATTACTAGTTTTAAAATTCATTCCAACCAATTCAAAATCAAAACCATACTGACACCAAATCCATACCAAGATAGACCTGAACAAAGTGAGACCAAGCTGAGCTGACACAATCATGAAAACCCTCTGATCGAAGAGACCATAGTCTATAGACAATGTAAATTTAAAAAAACCTTACATCAAGACAAAGTGATGACTACAGAGACCCATAAATGCTTAGGCACCATGTCTTGTAACCCCACACTATAAACAACAACCCTACACCAACACTAACACTACTCACAAGTGAGCCTGGTGATTGTCTTTCCCTCTGGAGATTTCCCCACACTTGGAGCAGTTGAAGAGGCGATCGTGGATCTGCTGGATATGGTACTGCCTGGACCATGAATTTCGGAACACCTTGGGACACTGTTCGCAAGGAAACATGGGCCCTTCATCCACATCACTGATCTTTAAATCCTTCTGGCCAACACTCCTGTTGAAGTCGGAATATTTTCTTACAGAGCAAGACTCGGTCTGGTCGCTACTGTCTGAATCTTTGGCACCAGTTCCAAGTGCATCAGGGTGGTGAGAGACCATGTGGTTCTGCAGGCGCTTGAGGGAGGTGTAGACTCTGCCACAATGGCGGCAGTGAGGGTTGCCTTGACCACCTAGACAATTGGCGGAGCGGTGGATGCGAAGATTTCGGCTCTCTCTATATACCTTGCCACAGTCAGCACATTCATACAGACGTTGGGGCTTTCCAAGTTTCCGCTTCCTATCTTGACTGCTGCTGGAGTTGATCTCCTCAACATCAGAATCATGATGATCATCACTGTCACCATCAGTGTCAACATCCCCATGCACAGATTCATCACAATCACCTGCCTCTGCTTCAGCATTGGGAAATGACACAGTTTGAGGTGAAGTCCCAATTCTGTTTCTTATTTTAGCACGCTTTGAATTTCCCTCCCTCCCTACAGTTTTGCTTTCAAGTGTGGCTGCACTTGCAGACACAGGAGTCTGCTTTCCTGGGTACATGTCATTCTTGCAAGTGGATTCCCTGGACTTTTTGATGGTTTTCTCTTTGGGGATCACCTCTTCCTCTACAGGGGTGAGTTTGCGTTTCCTTGAAGCTTCCCTCTGGGTGTGATCTTCTCTCTCCATTGTGGTCTTGGTGCTTGCAGAACCCTGATGTTGTCCCTCTCCAGTCTTCCTGCTTTTCTTTTTTCTTACCAGCACCGATGTGCTACTGGACCCTTGATCCTCCTTGGATCCAGTATCAGCAAGTCTCTTCCTGGGCTGGAAGTACGAGTAAAAAGTTAAAATGTAGAGTATGCATAAGTTCATCTAAGGAATTAGAATTACAAGAAAATTACTTTTTTGTGGGCTCTAGCAGTGTGTTGTGCTCTACTTTTCAGTAAACCAATGTTGATTTGTGTAGAAAGTGTATCATCCATTCCATGACCTGTTTCATTGAGTTGATGAGAAACAAGCCTCAGCTTCATGAGGAGTTACTTAGGATACATAATAGCAGAAGTTGAACCCATGAATGTCCAGTACAAAAGACAACACCCAAGTGGTTGTGAATTGATTCCAAATAAGAATGTATGACCTGTTCTACCTTACCATGGTCTATGCAGCCCTTCCCAAGCCATCTCTAGCTGCCAGCAAAGGGACAAGTTTTCTCTTGAATTTTCCTTTTTGAACTCGGTGTTCTAAATTAATCAGGTGGTGATTCCAAGTCTGTATCCCCACACAGAACGCATGATCAATAAATTTAAAACAAGGAGTTTGAAGATGAAACTAATTGGAGGAGCTCACCTTCTTGCCGGCAGCTAGGGGCAGTAAGGGAATGGAATGAAAGAGAGGTCAGAAGGGTTGAGAAGGGTTAAGGATGGAGTGATGTGCAGCAGCCGTAGCACTATGTTACATCTTGCTTTAAAGTTCTTACTTTGATGCTCAAAGACCATGAAGTCCATATAATGAGCTTGGAAGGTCAATGGGGTTAGGGGTTACAGTTGGGATGATGGGTTGGGATGGAACAAGGTGGTTACTAGATGCTTATTGGGATGTGTACTGACAGCTGCTTCATACCCCGACCTGGAGTGTTCACTTGAAAGGTGCCAATATCAGTAAAGTCAAAACTGAAAGATGACGGCATGAAAACCTTTGTGAGCATTTCCATCAGGCAGGCTTCTTTTTAGTGGGGGATGGATGGGTGGATGGATGGATAGTGGTTTACAGCCTATTTGAAGGCTATGTAAGGCCATTAAGCACAAAAATCACTAAAACAGTCTAGAGTAAATGTAATCCAGTCACGGTTTCCCTAGATATTTGCCCCTTTCGAATCGCGTGGGGAGACGCAGTGGGTCCTTTCTTACCCCAAACCCACAGGGGGATTTTAGTGAGGGACATGCAGTGAAAGCGTGCAGATTGTGCATGGGAGTTAGGAAGTAGAGCAGCACTGTTGCCCCAAAACTCTCAGGAATGGCCAACAGCGGTTGTGGCTGGACAAAGTCAATTTTTAGGCCTGGGTTGCATTTTAGCTAAATTTTGTTGCAGGTCTTAATTTGTGGTAGGGACATCTTACATCCGATGTTTCCACCCTAAGTGTCAAATCCATTGAAAAGCAAGTAATTTTTTTTGCCAAGAATGATTTCATCAATTGAGTGTTTTGTTGTGGGGAGGTTTATTTCATAGCCTCAGTATTACTAGAGTAATCTTTTTAACCCTACCAATTTCTGTTAAGTTAAAATTATGTAAACATAAACCACACACACACACACACACACACACACACACACACACACACACACACTCAAACACATATTTGTATTTGGTGTGTCTATCAAGTAAGAAGAACTATTAAATTACATCATTTCTGGTGCTCACAGATTAAGACAATGATCATGACATCTTTGCAATGATCCTTGACACGGAAATCAATCCCATGCCCAAAGATCACTAGGGTGCCATGCATAACTGAGATATCAGGGAACTCCACTTTTCAACACCTTCTGTCATTTATAACAAGAAGGCAGGGCTGTGGCAAGTCCATCTTTGGATGTTACTGAGCTAGAGACTTTTTTATTTGCCTCTGTGCTGCGTGCTCTCAACAGAGTCTTGTAGGATGATCATGGACAGGTAATCATGACATTGACAGCTTACTGTTATTCTAAAACAAGTTGAGACATATGGTACAGGTAAAGTAAAAGTGCTCTTGCTTATATTATGATTTTACACCCATTCAGGAATGCTCAAACTACACACTTTTACCCCATGGACATGATCAACGGGCTACTCATTTTATCACACCAACACCATCTCAACTCCCTGTGGAGCATGCAACCAGACTACAAATGAACACATCACAGATTGCTTTCACTATTTTCTGCTCAGCCCTCACATGTACTCATTTTACTCCTGGGTGGGGAGAAGCAAAGTGAGTAAAGCACCTTGCTCAAGGATGCATATCCAGTGCTTCAGATTGTTGGCGCGCCCGCGCCATTGGCGCATATTTTATCAGAATGGCGCGTTACTTTCAATGTGTATGCGCCAACCGGGCGCGTCATAAAAATCGCCAACTTGTATCGATCCTCGGTCCGTCTGTACCACTAAGCCACACCAAGCACATGTGGCCACACCACGGAGTACCAAAACCGACGCCAAACCGATGAACAGGCCTCAAACGTCGACAACGTCAAGTCAAACTGCTGCTTTGCCTAGCATCGATGCATCGCTCTGTGTGATTGGCTAACAGCCAGCAAACAACCAATCAGCGAACATCTATCAGTTTACCTTGCACAGACTCTCACACGTGTGCGGAATCAAGATGCCACCGAAGAAAAGGCTTAGAAAAGAAACTGAAGAAAACCAACGTCAGTTGACGTTGTCTTCAATGTTTTGCAAGAATAAAGCAAGCGGTAACTGTTTAGTTTTTATCTCTTACTAGCTCCTTCCAAAGCTGATGTCCATGTGGAGCAGTGCAAGTCTGCTTTTGTCAACACCTGAGTGCACTGAAACAGGACTTTGATCTCGAAGAAAAGACCTACAAGCAGTGTAAAATCACCGTTCTGGTTCAGAAAGTCTCCTCTACTCTGCTGCCCTCATTTGTAGAAGAAGTCCTCTCCAATCTGGATAAGAGATTTCCTGATGCGGAGCTGCTCCAGGCATTCAACGTTCTAGCTATAAGGCCGATTTCATTTGTTGACAAGATAAAGCTGGATGACGCAGGCATGGAACAATTGGAGAAACTTCTTCAACCGTTTGCTGACGAGAAGACCCACTCCTGGGTCTGCGAGGGCCAGAACTGCTCACTGAAAACTGCTCAGCCGTTCATCAACAGAGACGAGACTTGGCAAGAATGGAGGCTGCTCAAGAGAACAGTTCTCAGTGAACACTTTCCCAGAGATGATTTCCTCACCCTTTGGTAGATGATCGCCAAATTCTACCTTGCAGCTGATGAATTTCCAAATTTAAAGAAGCTGACAGCTGTGGCCCTGACACTGCCCATCCACACAGCAGACTGTGAAAGATCGTTCTCTGTGCAAAACTACGTCCAAACACAGAGGGAGAGAGCATGCACTCTCTAGCACACACTGTGACCAGCTGATGAGGGTGTGCATTGATGGACCCATCTTCCAGGACATGCCCTTTAACCGTGCAGTGCAGGTGTGGGCGGAAAGTCGCAACCGCTACCTGTTCAAGAAGAACTAGGGCACGAGACTGTCCTAGGACCTATTGATGGAGTTATTCAGAAGAAAATACTGTGGACTGTTGTGTATTTGTGAGTGTAATTTGCTGGATGGCAAAAAACAAGTTGAGACTAAACTCTTTGGACTCGCTGCAACATTTTTGTGGTGTGTATGTGTGTAGAGGAGTGATTTTGTGTTGTGTTTGACTGGTTGAAGCAGATCTCTGTTAGATTTCATTGTGTTAGGCCCTAAAACCAAGTTTGTTTAAACAAAACATCATGCTACCAAGAAAGAATAGAGTGGGTTTTGAGTGATCATGACTCTGTGTCCACAGAACGAAATGTCAAAAGAGACAATAAAACAACTGAAAGACACACAGCTTGACATGTGTTTGTTTATTTTTTTATTTTTTGCTTTTTTAATTATTCATTTGTGTGTGTGTGTGTGGGGGGGGGGGGGGGGGGGGGGGGGGCTGTAGGGGTGTCATGTGTGGGGGTGAGGTTCATTCTGTTTGAAGTGAAGGTTTGATTGTTAATGACCCATGTTTTTCAAAATTGACCCATCATTTTGCCTGGCCATGGGTCATTGGGCCCATGAAGTCTGAAAACAATCTGAAGCACTGATATCTATGATCAGCACAGCTTCAAACACCACATCCACTAGCTGTAACCAACCAGTTCAAACATGTTAACCACATGGTCACAGAGCCCCAGAAAATCCCCTCAGTAACTTGATATGATTGCAGCCAATAACGTCTTGACCTAATCTGTGATGCTGCACTTTACCTTCCTCATTGGTTTTTTTAATTCTTTGATTGTAACGTTTTGTGATGGTTAAGGATTTATTGTTTCTACTTAGTTAGTTATTATTCTACCAGTGATATGTAACTTTAATTTCCTTTTTGGATAAATAAAGTAAATTTTATGTTATGTAATGTCATGTTAAGATGTCAGATAACAAGCTGTTGCATTTTTCATAATAACAACAACATTTTCTTCTCTTCTTTCAGTACCCGGAATTGAGGCTTGGCTGTGGCCTTTTGCAAATGCCCTGGTATCCCCCAAATGGAGCTGAATTTGTTCACCTAACTCATTATCACATTAAACTGGGTCAAGGCTGTAGTTTCCAGTACCCAGAACTGAGGTTTGGCTGTGACCAATTACAAAAACAAATCTGTTTCTTAGCTTCTCTTTTGCATGAATATTGTTATCAATTAGTGGAGGCCCACATAATTAACAATGGAAACTGATGTTTGACTTGATCCCACTCTATCCAGTTTTATGATTTTTGAAGTCAGTGGCCTCAGATAGCCTTCAAAGGCTGATAGACCATACAACTCCACCACCACCACCACCAGCAGCATGATCATCTAACATGGAATCACTTAACACTTAGACTGCTCCAGTCTTCATTTGGCAGCTGCAGAAGGAACCCATGTCCATGGAGCTTTTGGAGCCTACTCCAGTGGCTTGGACATGGGTGGCCCCAAGCAGCATATGCCACTGGGGGGGGGGGGGGGGGGGGGGGGGGGGGGGGGGGGGGTGTGGGTGTATTAGTGTGTGTGTGTGAGGCAGACATGACCCATTTTGGCATTGGCTCTTGGGCCAAATCCACATACATGGATGCAGCTTCAGCTCTTTGCTGCAGCTGTTTGATGCCCCTTTCAAACTCTTCAGACTCTCACTTAGCAAAAATAGACATTATATGAAAGGTATAATTTGCGTGCTAATCTAAGCGGGTTAAAAAAATTACACGGCCGGTTTTCAGCTGAGGAAGGGGTTGTCTTACGTCTAACGTTTATTTAGAACTCAGCCCTTCTATCGTCTGCATTGTCATTTATTCTCTCTCTCTCTCTCTCTCTCTCTCTCTCTCTCTCTCTCTCTCTCTCTCTCTCTCTCTCTCTCTCTCTCTCCCTCTCTCTCTCTCTCCCCCTCTCTCTCACTCTCCCTGCTCTGGCCATCCGAGCAGCACGTATCCGCTTTGCTCCTGACGTTTTTCAAGCTTCTTCGTCAAAGTAGAAAACAATGCCAGTTACTGGACTCCCAGCTGCATTAGAGGGCGTAATGTCAACACTCCTGGCTACAGAAATGATGTCTTCATGGAAAGTGGACGGTATGGCAAGACAAACAGTCGTCGTGCTGCGCTTCACTCACGGTCAGCCATTACCACAGCGCACGGGCTTACAAGGAACGTGGAAGAGAAAACCTCCTGCGCAAGTACATCGGGACAGGCAACGAGCTCAACTACACCGTGAGTCAAGAAACATGTCAATGACTTACCCTTCTGACGCGCTGCTTGAGGGTTGTGATTCTGGTGCTAATCCCGAGGTTGTACTAGAATCCGAGCACACAGTGACAATGGAGGACAAATCGCGTTTGACCTCTGACCTCCCGGCAATTGATGAGCGCGGACAGTTCGGCGAGTGCACAGAGACAGCTGGGAAAAAGGACTCTGACACAGGTGCTGGTTTCACAGTGCACCATTCTTTGCCAGACGGTCCAGACAGCACACCAGGGAATGATGAGGATTTGCCGAGCTGCGTCAGAGAAGTTCTCCACGAACTGCGCAGTATGAACGCGTTAGTCAGGTCGGGTCCCACACTCGTCTCGGAGGAAAAGCCATCCGAGGAACACAGGGATCAGGATCGTGCGGCTGTACTTGGATCTCGGACTCGGGACAGCGTCAGACAGAGATCTACCCCCCCAGAGCAACTCCAAGAGGTTCGTCTGCCAGGTGTAACTCCAGCCAGTGACCCCGGGCGCATCATCGGAGTGAGAGGAGAAAGACCGACCTTGAGACAGCAGCCACCAAGGCGGGCAGCACGGAAAAAATTAT
>JAWQFJ010001433.1:52481-68637 GCA_034096865.1 Theodoxus fluviatilis
TTCGTCAAAGTAGAAAACAATGCCAGTTACTGGACTCCCAGCTGCATTAGAGGGCGTAATGTCAACACTCCTGGCTACAGAAATGCTGTCTTCATGGAAAGTGGACGGTATGGCAAGACAAACAGTCGTCGTGCTGCGCTTCACTCACGGTCAGCCATTACCACAGCGCACGGGCTTACAAGGAACGTGGAAGAGAAAACCTCCTGCGCAAGTACATCGGGACAGGCAACGAGCTCAACTACACCGTGAGTCAAGAAACATGTCAATGACTTACCCTTCTGACGCGCTGCTTGAGGGTTGTGATTCTGGTGCTAATCCCGAGGTTGTACTAGAATCCGAGCACACAGTGACAATGGAGGACAAATCGCGTTTGACCTCTGACCTCCCGGCAATTGATGAGCGCGGACAGTTCGGCGAGTGCACAGAGACAGCTGGGAAAAAGGACTCTGACACAGGTGCTGGTTTCACAGTGCACCATTCTTTGCCAGACGGTCCAGACAGCACACCAGGGAATGATGAGGATTTGCCGAGCTGCGTCAGAGAAGTTCTCCACGAACTGCGCAGTATGAACGCGTTAGTCAGGTCGGGTCCCACACTCGTCTCGGAGGAAAAGCCATCCGAGGAACACAGGGATCAGGATCGTGCGGCTGTACTTGGATCTCGGACTCGGGACAGCGTCAGACAGAGATCTACCCCCCCAGAGCAACTCCAAGAGGTTCGTCTGCCAGGTGTAACTCCAGCCAGTGACCCCGGGCGCATCATCGGAGTGAGAGGAGAAAGACCGACCTTGAGACAGCAGCCACCAAGGCGGGCAGCACGGAAAAAATGATTCGCGGTGCTTTGCTTGAGACTCTGGTTCTGTTTCGTGTTCGGCGACCAAAACAAGACTGGCTACCAGTTTTGTAAAGTGTTTCATAATTAATGTTTCCTGCGCGATTGTAATTGCAACAGGCCCGAGGCCTATGCAATAAAATGTTTTATTCGTTCGTTCCCCCAATCTCTCTCTCTCTCTCTCCTCTCTCTCTCTCCTCTCTCTCTCTCTCTCTTCTCTCTCTCTCTCTCTCTCTCTCTCTCTCCTCCTCCTCTCTCTCTCTCTCTCTCTCTCTCTTCTTCTTTCTTCTTTCTCTAGTCTGCCACCTTCAACAATGTGAAGATTCTGCAGACACCCGGTTTTTTACTCCTGGGTGGGGAGTTGTGCGTGCTGGGTATCTGTGTGTGTGTGTGTGTGTGTGTGTGTGTGTGTGTGTGTGTGTGTGTGTGTGGTTTTTTCACCCTTCTCATAATCGTCCCCTATCACTTCCATCACTGTCGTTGTCGTCGTCATCGAAGTTATCGTCGTCGTCACTTCTGACGGATACATTAAACACGACGACGAACACTGCACTGATGATAATGACATCAATGTGAGATGCAGCCAAACAAAAAGGGGAAAATAAATCTCGTTGATTTTTAAATATTTTTTTAAGCAGACACAGTGGAAAAAAACAGTGTTAGTTCTTCACGCCGATTCTGATAAATTCCCATCCCACAAGTCGATTGGTTCTCATTCCGGATTGGCCGCTCTCAAATCCTACAACGTATGTCCAGGGAAAGCACGTTATTTTTAAAGCCGTTATATTTATCACTGAATCTCACACGGAAACACCTGCCGACATGGATATATGGGGAAGGGTTTTCGACGAGCGCTTCCGGGAAGAATACAACGGGACAAGACTCGCCGTATCCAAGGGGAACAGAAATGGCGTTCGCATGTTCGTCTAACTGCCGTGTGGCCGACTCGCCCCGAAAGTATTATCACCAGGTACAAAGATTGCATGAAATGACCCTTCAGAGACTGGCACGTTATACTCGAGTGAGATCCATCTCTGATACAGGAACTTCTTTGCCCATTTTCTCCGATATTGACGAAGCTCGACGCAGACACATCAAGGAGGCAAGCCGATCGCCATTGTTGGCTTCGGGTGGCGCTCTGAAACGTTTCAGAGATGACGCTTATGAAATGTCCGATTTGGATTTGACGAGTCGACGATCGCAGCCTTCGATCAACACCCGAAACTACGGTACAGTGGGTATCTATGTTACTCGTGCAAGTCCTCAACCGTCAGAGACTAATCTATTGGCAGCGGCACGCAAGCCTCGTGCCAAGTTGAAAGGCATTCGTACCTCAAGCAATTTCAGTACTAGCAAACTGTCTCTACCAACGACTAAACGAAATCAAATCAAAATGTCAAAGCTGACCAAAAATGCCGAACCGAAATATACACGAAGAACCCTTTCTCAGAACAACACGCCCCTTTACAGGTTTCCTCGATCCCGCTCTAATGACAGCCCCATGGGTAATAAAACCCCGCACGAAGGACAAACCCTTGCAAACCAGATTTTGCACAGCAAACAAACAAGTCGGTATTTGCTTCCTAAAGACTCTGGAGTGACTGGTGTCGATGGATCCAAGTTTGGAACCCGGTCAGTGGTGAAGAGATCAACAAGCAAAGATCTCAACACTCCTCGGCCGGCCAGAGCCTCTCAATGCACTCTAAACAAGCCCGGCTCAGCTTCTGCTTCATCATTTCCCAAGAAAGGCAGGTCGAGCACCATCACGCCATATGGGAGTAAATCCCACAACTACACCCCCACGAAAAACTGCCCCAGCAGCATATATGAAGCCAGACGTCAAGAAAGCCTGGAGGTGAATGTCTTCAGGAAAGGATTGGCAGAGTATGAGAGTAAAATCTGTCTTCATTGCTATGGCATCTACCCCTATGGCACTTGTCGTGAAACCAAGCACTGTGGGCACTACCAAAGGAAGATGAAACAAGCTTCACAGATGTTCAGGGCCAGTCAAGGGAGTAAGAGTGGCAAAGAGAGTGGAGAAAAGCAAAAGATATCCAGTGATAAATCAACTCCTGATGAGACAACACTGAGAAGCATTGCAAATTTATTGCTGCAAATGAAATTGTGCAACAAGGCCAATTCTACTTCAAAAACATCCTCCAGAGAACACAAAGAAAATGAAACTGATTTAAATGGCACCATCCCAGAGAATACAGATGCATCAGCAAGTGGCAAAGATTTGGAAAAATTCTTCATTGATTTTGAAGACACACACAAGACAACATGCAACATCATAGCCAGAAAAGAGGCTCTCCTTTCAGAGACCCCCACCCTGATCAGGCTGATGACAGTTGAAGTGGATGTAATGATTCAACCATTAAATCCAACCAAGTCTCCTTCCATTGCCAGCAGCTCCTATGCTGACAGCTATGCATATTCATCTATTGGAGACAGTGATCAACATGATGCAATGTCTACTCTCAGTGGACTGAGTAGTTGTTTTGATGATCTGAACAATGTCATGATCAATGATGAATGTTTTGGAGAAACTCAAGACAATGAACCCACACCTGAAAAGGATGAGAGCCAAGTTGCCAACAACAAAGTAAAGCATGAGGGTGCTGTTGTACTAGAGATGAAGTTTGGTCGATTGCATCAGTTCTGTAAAATATCAGCTTTAAACTTCTGCATTTCCCTTGAAAAGATCAAGTTGAAGAAGAAGAAGGATGCAGACAGCACTACTAAGTTTTCCAGGAGCAAGGTTTGCTGGAGTGGAGAGGCCAAACGCCTGGGCTGCCCCACCATACTGAAGAACCGTCTAGTGACAGATGCTTGCTTCTGCCCCAGGGAGGCCAACATGCTGCTGACTCTCCATGGTGAACCTGAAAATGATCCTGATAATTTCCAAGGCACACTGATCAGTGTGTGGAACACAGAAAAATCATACAATCCACGCAATTTTCTGATTGCTGCAGCCAAGATCAACTGCATTTGCTTCAGTCCCTTATCTGCTGGTATGGCTTTTTCATGCATGGGGGATGGATCAGTTGGGCTCTGGGATCTGGAAGAGCCAGACTCCATGCACAGAATTGTCACCATCAAGAAGGAAAAATTTGTCCTGCGTTATCCTACCTACACCACCCCCAGTGGAGAATACTGCAGAGGCCACTCATCCCCTGCTTGGAGCATCATTGCGATCTACCCCATCTCATCCAGACGAGCTCATCTCAAGAGAAGGCCTCTCATGCCTCCTTCATCTACCCCATTCCAAATTGCAACAGTGGAAGAGGCAGGCGTTATCATCTTTTGGCAAGTTAAAAAACTGGCGCCAACTGAGAGCACTGGCAAAGGACAGCCTAAGATCAGGAGTCCCCCTCAAGGCCACAACTACCAACTGGTGATGAACCTGAAGATCAGGCTTATCCAAGACTTTCCTGTCTCCCCAAATCCAACTTCACACGGTACTCTGCTTCTTAAAATCAACCATCAGGATCCAGCTGGAAAAACAGCTATGTCCATCAACAGATTCTACCAGCGCAAGCCTGAATACATTCCTGTCTCAGAGCCCCAAATCTTGACTGGACCCACCCTTGGTATATCGTCGATGGTACAATGTGTGGATTTCTCCCCATATGACCCACTTTTCTTCCTGGTGGGATATGAGGATGGAAGGATGTTCTTATGCCATGCTGAAAAAGCAGCACCAATCCTCAGCATACCAGTTTCTTACAAGGAGAAAAAGCCAGTGATGAAGGTGCAGTGGTCCCCTTCAAGACCCACTGTCTTCTTTGTGCTCCATGGGGACTTGGCTGTCAACATCTTTGACCTCTGTGAAAGCACCCAGCATGCAGTTCGCACCCTGCACATCAACGATGGACCCATCCTGACTATGGCTCTGTCTCCGGACCTCAGGTGGGTCTTAACACTCCTAAAGTTCAAAGAACAAAAGGAAAAAAATTCACATCATCCTGACTGATTTTATACCATCTTGACATGGCCTTGTCTTCAGACTTGAGAGAGTTTTCTCTTTTTTCATTGCTTAACCCATTATGACAGGATGCTATGTGCGCGTTACATCTCCCTTTCAGACCGGATGCTACGCAGACGTCGCATATGACAGTGGTGTACTTCTTGTTTCTAGGAAGTGTAGAAGTGAAGATTTTTTTTAAAATGAGTGTTGTCAACTTTTTGTTTTTTCCAGAAAAAAACTCAGGTTTTAGGAAGCCGTTTTCATCACACGCTGTAGGTCATAATGGGTTAAAAAAGATTTAAAAGTAAGTTCAATATGGTTTTAAAATTACAGATTTTTTTTCCTTCCAATTCTTGAAAGTGCCTTCCCCCCACCCCCCTCCTCCATGGACTTAGTCATCACACATTCAGGTTGTGGTATGTCCAGCAAAAAGTTTTACAATTTATATTTTTCTCGTCAGCAGACATTTTATCTTTTTTCATCTTGTCTAAGATAAACTCGCAATTCCTGAATTGTGCATTTTCTCTCTTCAGAGGCCCCTACAACCAGCAGCGGCCTACTGTCCTCCTGGCGGGGACTGATGGGCTTATTGTTCTTCGGGAACTCAACAAAGTGGCCACAGAACTAAGCAGCAGGGAAGAAGCAAATTTCCTTCAAGCTCTGGCTAACAACACGTGAAGCAATCTCGCCTCTTTCCCAAAGTGGACTCAGCGCATCTACATGTTTCTGTACTTTTGTTTCTTTGCTGCTCTCACATAAGCACACATAATTTTACCAAGGCTTTCCCCTTTGTCTTCATTTGCAGGTTTCAGGCTTCTGTAGGATCAGCACTTATGATAAATATCCAGTTTGAGCTCAAGGAACATCTTTTTGTTACTCTCTATATCTTTGGATTTTTGCAGAAAGCAAGTTAGTACCCAGTGATCATGGCTAAACTTTCCTTGGCTTTGGTGGTGAGCAGCAGTTGTCATGTTGTACATCTGCTGGATAAGTCTCATAATATGAGGTCGGGGTGGTAATATATTGTTTGTTATTTACACTGCACAATCTACATGCAGTTTTTTCCATTCCTATAGGCTCTTCCTGTGAGACTTGCTGAGCAAAATAAGATCAATGTTCTGTTTTCCATTGAGGTTACTTGTCAAGTTGACTTCAGATCAGGTCTATCAGGGCTTCCAAGGCCCAAGAATTCCATATGGCTAGCATGATTTTGATCATGTTACCTTTAATGTGCAGTCTATGCACAGAAAAGTTTTGTGTCATACAAATCGACACACAAGTTTACACCCATGGCTTTAGCAGTCCACAACTATTTATTAAAATTTTTATTCTAAACTCTTATGTGTTTAAAAAAATCTAATATTTCATTAAAGATACATTGGGAAAACAATGTTCTACTGTGGCAAGCCCACATTTCTATTAGCAGATTACTCTGCATTGGACATGCCCTATACAGAAAACCTTTTTGATCATCATATAAGAAAGGAGAGTTTAAAGAATGTTTACAAGGAGAAAACACATTACTCATCCATGGAGACATGTAAACTCTATTATCAAAGTTTTAGCCATTGCATATTTAACCCAAAAACATTTCAAAAGGAAGAAAAAAAATACTTGTCAACCACATGATTTTTTTTCTATCTTCACCACCCTTTGCATTCTATCAACCTGATTTTAAATGCAAAAAAACCAACATGTTTTACAGTCATTTTGCATCCTACATCTGCAAAAGCTATTGTACACTACCTGTAAGATGAATCTTACAAATTATTCATTCTAACAAGATTAAGTGATGACACCAACTGTAACAATGAAGTGATGTACATTACCCATTTTCAAATACAGTCACAAAATTAGATGTACTTTTTCCTCATAAATTAATATCTATGAGCCATCTCCATACATCAAAACTATTTTATTTTAGCTTTAGTTTGCAAAAAGTTTATTCCCAAAATGTATTGTGCCGTTCTCATCTTATATTTGAGAGAAAAAAACTTTCCTTATATCACATAATCCACTCATGAGCCACTATACCACCATTATAACCAATAGATGTTGCAAATGCATGTAATCACCAAATTAGCATGCCCCATCCAGTTCGTGAAATCTCCTGATTTCATTACTTGCAGTTTTCATCAACTAATTACCTACTAGTTTCATACATGTAACTATCTTGTTCTGACATATCATTATCCAGTATTGGCATGATGTTGCAATATGTTTGTGTGAAAGAACAAATCTGCTCACTTAATAAACTGCAGTTTGGAGAGGATTTAATGACTTCCTTGTAACCATTTTATAAAATTGACCACAGTTCTTATGACTGGGCTTAAAAAAGGAAAATCAGTATATTTCTCAAGTGACAGTGTGCAGAATCATTGAATCACACTCCTTTCCTGTCCACCCATCCTTCTGCTCAAGGAGATAGCACAGCATAGATAAACACTATGGGCATATGTTCCAACTAGACACAGGCTGTCAGCTGGTCATTGTTAAGGCTTCAGCTCGAGTCTGGAAGCACATTCCAGATGCATTACTTTCCTTGTAAGACAGCAACTGGATATTGCTGAAGAAAAATGCCCTAACTATTGTTCCCCATCATGGTAAAGAGAGATGTCTATCCAGGGATAAAACAGCAAGGTAACAGAGGCATGGTATGACATACCTGGGTGGAGGGGTTACCTCATGACCTTACTGTAAGGACCTATTGGATCCTGAAGGACCGATGTGCATTGGCGTTGGTCTGCTGGAGCACATGGTACCACCCTGGCCACACGGTAGACGATGTGTGGATACTGAGTGGGCACATTACAGCACAGAGATGCTTGGAAGCTTGATGCAAGGTTGCTCACCATCACTCCAAATGATGCACTGCATTTGCAATGGTTTACAGACAGCTGCACAAGATCTACCATGTGAAGCCCATAAATCATGACCGACACAGCATAGCTGTCTGGTGACTGATGTTGAATGAGGTATACACAGCACTGGAGAGTGGAGTTGTCAACATCTTACTTGATTCTAGATAAGTTGATGTTGATCATTTCATTTAAACAATATCATTCCTCTGTTTATTGTTTTGCACTTTCACCTAAGTCCTTCCTGCAGTGGCCCTCTAGGGTAAGAAATCGATGGAATGCATGAAAACTCATAATCTCTCTTTGTCTCCATCTGTCCATCCATTCTTTTGTCAGTCTGTTTTTCCATCCATCTGTTCATCCATTCATCTGTCAGTCTGTCTTTCCATACATCTGTCCATTCATCCATCCATTTGTTCATCTGTGTCTGTCCATCCATCCATCTAATTCCCTTCCTCCATCCCCCCCCCCCCCCCTCCCCCTCTCTCTCTCTTCTCTCTCTCACACACATGCACACACACCACAGCTTGAAAAGGTATCCTCCAATCAGCACTGATGATAACTTGGGTGAACTCAGTCACAGCTTGACCCTGACGACACTGTCAAGATGCAAAGCTCAGAGAAAAACTCTTGCAGTGGGAGGAACATCTGAAGCCTTACCAGGTCATCAAGTGTCACGCCTGACTTTTAAAGTCACAAGTGTTACATCAGTACATTTAAAGGCACATTTTCCTCCCCACTGAGACAATGGCAACCTTCATCATGAAAGCCCCCCCCCCAAAAAAAAAAAAAAAAAAAAAAAAAAAGAAAGAAAGAGAAGAAGACATGAGTGAACACCCAGCAAAGAGTGATACCTGCTAGCTCCATTTTAAAACTGATGTGGTGATTTTCCAGTCTACACCCATAATGACAACTCTTGATGTGCAACATCTGCACATCACAGTACATGCACTGGATGCATATTCATCTATCAGGACAATGTTGACATTAGCTCCTTCAGGTATCTCATGCACTGGTCTGTATAGCATAGCTACAGAGTTTGATTTGTCCTTCGAGACAACCATGGATTATATATTTTTTACAAACCAACAACCACTCATTTCAAATGAAGAAGAAATCAATTTCAGGGTGACACATTATTCAATCCTTCAGACAGCAGGTTCAGCGCTTCATGTAATACTCACAGCACTCTAAATCTGTCCAGCAATCCAAGTTTATCAAAGTATTAACATACAAAGGTTATTTTTATAAATGAAATACTTTCCTGCCAACAAGATACTTTATAAAAAATAATCATTCTCATACTTTTATATAATCTTAATCTCAGAACTACTGTTTTCATTAGGCCTATATGATTCACTTTCCAATCTATGACAAAAATCCAGTCAGAAAGAAGATGTGTAATATGAGAAATGCATATCACCCTCTCCACACAAAATTCTTCTCCAGACCTATACCTCACAGTTAAATATTCTGTCCTCCAAAAACACACAGACAGATACCACTGATAGTTTATACCAACTGCCATAAGTAATTCAAACACCAACTATTCTAGATTTATTCCATTCTAGAATGCAAACACTACAAAGATAGTCTGAAAGACAGTCTTTAGAGGTGTGACATCTACCCAGCTGAACTTGTCATGACAGCCAAAGACAGAACACATTAGCATGCTATCACAAGAAAAGCACCAATGACTTTTGAAAGCCCAGGCAGCTAGAGAATGTTGCCACTGAGCTGAGTCCATTCCGATTTGGACTACAGAGCCATAGTCAAGTTCGCAGATTATGTCTTCCTGGAGATTCAAGAGACCACCATGATGATGAAGCTTGAACTGCAGAATGATCTGAACCTCTGGTAATGCAATCACTTACCAGTCTGTTCATGTCATATAACCCTTGTTTGTAACTTTTGTCTTACATTGCAAAGCTTCTCTTGTACATAGCAAAATATCTAATGCCAGTGAAATGCGACTTTACTTTCCAGATTTCCACATTCTTTCATCCATCCACCTGTCCTCTTTCTGTTTCCCCGTCTAATTTACTTCCAATACTAAACAAGTCTTCAGAATGTTAATCTTGAGAATGCTAATGAATTATAGGATAATGACAGCTGGCATGAATGTTAATGTTTATAAGAGTGTTCATGAATCTTGGTGATTTAAATGATTCTTTCACCCCTAGAGAAAGGTACAAAAGGCATTAGCAGCCTATACTCTTGAAGAGAGGCAGAGAGGACCACATGAATCTGCATGTTTTGTTTGTTTGTTTTTGTTTTGTGTGTGTGTTTGTGTGTGTGTGTGTTGTCGTTGGTTTTTTTTTTTTTTTTTTTTTTTGTTTTTTTTGGGGGGGGGGGGGGGGGGGGGGGGGGGGGGGGGGGCTACAAATCATATATGGAGATGTGGTGGGTCTATTCTTACCCTCAACCCATGGGGTAGGGTGGAATACAGTTATTGGACACCATATGCATGAGAAGGAGCACAACAAATGACTTACCAAAATAATGTCCTGAAGCTCAAATTGGGGTGTCCCTCCAGCATGTCTCACACTGCTAGCACTAGCTGTTGGATCAGCATGACTTGCTAGGTTAACAGGACTTGCTGGGTCAACATGACCTGCTGGGTCAATATGACCTGCTGGGTCAGCATGACCTGCTGAATCATGACTTGCTGGGTCAGAGTGGCCAGCAATATGAGTCTGCAGTGAGGGTAGATCAGCAAAGGAATGATGGCTGGGGTGGCCCTTGTCAGCCACAGAAGAGCCATCAGAGCCAGAGAGGGTTGTGGGTACAGGCTGACAGACAATCTCCTCTTTGATGAATGGTATGTCTGGTTGGCTGACTGATATGTCCACTTGCACAGCTACCCTCTCTGCAAAATGGGGAAAAAAGTGTTTTCAAAATTGCTCATTCCATCAATGGAAAAAAGAACATGTCTATGAGGTAAGGACAAGGAAGATAAGATGAATGACAAGAGCAACATTATTTGACAAGGGTAATGAATTAGGCAGAAATGCCCATCCTACATTAAAACCTTGCAAACAAAAACATAAGGAAAAAAAAGTCAGGGTAATTTCCTGCAGATTCTAAACTTCTTTTTCGATTACAGGAAAAAAGACAGAAAAAAATAATTTGAATGTAAACAACAAACCGCATGCTGTCCCATCTTCCCTGTGATTACTATTCTTTTTTTTTCGTTGTTGTTTCCAGTGAGAAAAAAAAAGTGTGTTATATATATGTATACATGTACATGACATATCTAAGACCACACACATGCAAATGTGCGCGGTCTCAATCTGGCCTCCTTATTAAAAAAAAAAATTAAGTCAGGCCTACCTACCGACCCTTTATGTTTTTCAACGCGTTACCTTAACCACAACTTTTTTGTGTGATTCAAGATATCTTGAAAGAAAAGAGAAATGAGAATGAGCAGGGACAGAAACAGCAGATGGTGAAAAAACAGTGGAGAGAGAGAGAAAAAAGTGGAAGAGCAAGTGGAGGAAATAAATGGTGACAAGGAGAACACTGAGGGTGAAGACTGCAATCCTACTATGGAGACACAGACACAGACAAACACACACACACACACACACACACACACACACACACACACACACACACACACACACACAGAGTGGTTAAAGTAAAATGGCCAAGAAAAAATAGGGTTGGTATGTAGGCCTGGCCTTTTCTTCTGTTTTCATTGTCAGGAGGCCAGATTGAGCTGCATTCATTAGTGTTGGTGTGTGCGTTTTAAGATAAATATGTACAAAGTAGATTCGTCTAAACATAAATCAAAGTGTTTTCCTTGCTGAAAATGCTTTTTTACCGTAATCATATTGGGGCTCATAAGAAAGGTGGGACAGCATGCCTTTGATTTCTTTCCATCTCCCCAACACACACACACGCACGCACACACACACACACACACACACACACACACACACACACACACACACACACACACACACACACACACAGACACTTACACACACTATTTTTTCTCACAATAAAAACAATAATTTAGGGTCGGCAGGAAAAACTAGGGTCAGTCAGGTTAGATTGAGGAAGAGGCGGAGGAGGAGATGGAGGAAGAGGCTGAGGAGGAGGTAGAGGAAGAGGTGGAGGAAGAGTCTGAGGAGGAGGTAGAGGAAGAGGTGGAGGAGAAGGTAGAGGAAGAGGAGGAGATGGAGGAAGAGGCTGAGAAGGAGGTGAAGGAAGAGGTTCTAGAGGAGGAGAGCAATGACAAGGAAGGAAAATCAGAAGGAAGACAAATGGGAGGAGGAGAAAAAGGAAGAGGACGACAAGCACTTCCATGACAGAAATTAATATAATAAGCAGGAAAAGCAGGGAAAGAATGGAAAATATCAAGACCTACAGGAGAGGGAGCAGGAGGAAAGAGGATGAGCAGGACGAAAAAGAAGAGCAGCAGGTGGAGGAGCAAGAGAAGCAGAAGAAGTAGAAGGGAGAGTATAAGCAGGGGAGAGAGAAAGAACAGGAAGAGGTAGAATGGAAGGAGGAAGAGGAGGAGGAAATAAAGGGCATGGAAAGGTGCTTAGAGACATAGTAGAAAAGGAGGACAGTAATCTAAAAAGAGCAGCTCTTAAAAAGTTTTTATGGCAAGAACAACATCCTTAATTTCACATATTTCCACTCAGCACAGATTGGAAATAAAATCCATAAAATAAAGTCATATTCCCTGTGACGGAACGTCCTTTCCGCATTATTAAGAATTGTACACAAGTGAAATCAAGGTGATGGGTTTACTAGTGTGTACATTGAAGTGATCCTTTCTCACTGTTTTCCGTGTGAGTTGTCAGATGAACTATTATACTACTACTGTTATGAGTTGCATGTTTATGCATGCGTTAAATAATGGACACTTAAGAATGTAGAAGCCAGCCAGGCCTAAAATAAAATGTAGTTATTAGAAAACCAGCCATGCCTTGAAAGTAGTTTGCTGTGGTGAAGCCTCATGATGAAACAGTGAACAGTTTCAAATTAAGGCGCCGAGCTTCCAGTATAAGTAACCTTGACATTGATAAATTCAATATATAGGCGTTCAACGTGATTGGCCAACTTTTAAAGTTAGAGTGGGTAAATGTGCTGGCTGAGCACACGCCAAATCCCAATAACCCTATTGGTTTAGAGGGAGTGAATTCCTGAGACTTGAATGGAGACCGTGGGGGAGGGAATAAAAAGACTGCTGTCTGCTGACTCGAGGTTGGCACTCTCTGCTCTCCTGCTCCTGACGTGGAGTAGAATCATCTGTGGCAAGGCCATGCCAACATGGGAGGAAGGACAGGTGACATCTGCCCTCTACCTCTCATGGACTCCAGTTCCAAGTCACTCTGGCCTCTCTTGATGACCCCAGCACCAGGCCTCTGGGGGGAAAAAGTGGCCACGCCAAACAGCCACAAGCTCAGATGTCCGTTCCCTACCCCCTGCCAGACCCCCACCAGAATCTAGACTTTGCCTGATGACAAGAAGGACGTGAGGGGAGATGATGCAGTTCCAACCCTCCCTTCTATTAGGACCCATCCCTCATGTCAGTCGTCACCTCCCCAGCACCCCAAAACATCACCCCTTGTTACGGTTCAGCCATTAATTAATGATTTTCTATATTGTTTGAGGCATTGGCCATGTTGGGGTTTTGGCGGGAACATGCTTAAATTTTGCGGTTTCAGACCCGCTTGAACCAGTTGTTCACAAAATTAAAGGGGATGCAATCGTGAGTTGATTGGTTGAGGTTGGTGGTGCATGCACTGTGGGTGACTCTTCAATCTGAGAGCGCTGAAAAATGTAGTTCAGTTGACCAGCGGACATGAGACGAGTCTGACGTGCACCGGTAACTCCATGTGGGATGATGAGTCTACACGTTAAAGCTCTTCCTATCTTCCCTATGACAGACGTGCCAGAGAAGACCATCGTTTCCCGATTTGAAGAATTCCCGCCTCACCAAGACTCTGAATCAAGTTTGTCGCCTGAAAAGTTCATCGTGTATGCACTTGGAAATTTCGTGTTTGTTTGGGCAAGTGTGTGAGCCTGTCGTGTCTATGGCCTTTTATCCTCTCGTCTCGAGGGAGAGCCTTGAGAGAGAGTTTGCTTGTGAATGCCCATTCCTGAGTGGATATCATTTTTGGGCAGACGTTTTGTGGATGGAGGTCGGGGAACGGTTTTTGTTTAACTGCTTGAACTTGTGAGTTTAAACTTTGGGTCAGTTTTCGTTTCGGGTCAGTGGAATAACCCGCTGCCTTTCAGTCACAGAGAGTAGACTGACAGAATTGATTTTTTAAATTCTAATTGCATTGACTGTGATTCTGCCCCATTGAATTTTATTTAATTCAATCATTTTGAATGAAAATTGAGATTGTGTTATAAGTGTGGATTGAGAGAGAGAGAGTGAATTAATTATATCCCCCTTCCACTAGCAAAACCCCTAGACACAGGAGCTGACAGATTCACTAATTGAAAAGTGTGTGTGTGAGTGTGGAGGGAGGTGATAAAATGAGGGCTTGTCCGAAGATTTTTTGTTTCATAACGAGAAGCAAAAGTGTCAAAATTTGTTAATCAAAAATTGAGTCGATTCAAAGTCATTGGCAGCGTCTATGATTGATGTAACTTGAATCCTTCTGAGAACTTCTGACTTGTAGCAGTGATAGGTCATCTGTTGTACAATGTTTGGATGAATTAATTGCATGTTGGTGTGTTGGTATTTAAATTCATGCTTAGTGATTCATACACCCTTTTGATGATTGGTGGCCACTGTTTTTTGTGTGTACTATTGTGCTTGATTTGATAGATTATTGACATTGTGTAGACATGGCTGAATTACCCGTTGGTGAGGAAGAGATTAGCTTTTCACAGAGAGGAATTCTGATGGCTAGCAAGAGTGATTTGGAAAATTTGGTTCAAAAGTGTGCGATTGAATTTGAAGTTGCAGACAATGCCTCTAAAACTGATCTCCAGATAGCGTTACTTGATCACTTGCAGCTCTTGTCCCATGAGAAGGAAAGATCTTTATCGCCCAGTACTGAGCAGGTCATCCCTTGCCCATCTCCAAACATGGATGAGATAAGGCGGCTAGAGCTAGATGTTAAGGCCGAAAGGAGGTTAAGGTTCGAAATGGAAAGAGAAGAGAGAGAGAACGAGAGGAACGAAGAGAAGAGAGAGAGAGAGCAGAAAAGGAGAGAGAACAAGAAGAGGGCCGAGAAAGAGGAGAGAGAGAGAGAGAGAGAGAGAGAGAGAGAGAGAGAGAGAGAGAGAGAGAGAGAGAGAGAGAGCAGAAAGGGAGAGAGAATGAGAAGAGTGCCGAGAAAGAGAAGAGAGAGAGAAAGAGAGAAATGTAGAGAGGAGAGAGAACGAGAAGAGCACCAAGAAAGAGAAGAGAGAGAACTGGAAGAACGCAGAGAGCAGGCTGAACAAGAAGAGAGAACGAAGGTACTGCTGTATGAGCATGAGATCAGGATGAAAGAATTGGAGTTAGAATCAGGAACTGTTGGATGGATGGATGGATGGATGGATGGATGGATGGATGGATGGATGGATGGATGGATGGATGGATGGAGTTTTATGGCCTATCAGCCTTTGAAGGCTATATAAAGCAAGCAAGAAAATCACTAGAAGAGTTCCAAGTAAGTGCAATTCAAGTCACAATGTCCCTAGTTATTTGCCTCTTACGAATCGCGTAGGGAGACTCGTTGGGTCAATTCTTACCCCGAACTCACAGGGGGACAGGAACTGTTGGAAGAAAAGGAGAGAGTGAATGAACCTATATATCTGAGGGTCTACCAGTGAGTGTCAAAATTCTCTGAAGAGGCAGTAGAAGAATTCTTTGGCACATTTGAAAGGCAGGCAGAAAGCTTGAAATGGCCAGTCATTCTAGGTGGTGTGATTACAGGAAAGGCTCAGATAGTCTACAATACTCTGCCTCTAGAGGAAGCAGCAGATTATGCTACAATGAAAGCAGAGATACTCAAGCGGTATGCTCTGACCCCAGAAGCATACAAGCAGAATTATATGAAATGTAGGAAGCAGGACAAAGAGAGCTACAAAAAGTTCGCTGCAAATTTGAAGGGAGCATACTACAGATGGATGAGAGCAAACGGTGTAGGGGACCAATTGGAGACAGGGCTAGGGAAGTTGGAGGTGTTGGAGAGATTCAAGAGATCCGTACCCACCAATATCAGGATATATATTGGGGAGAAACAAGTTGTTGAGGTAGTTTGAGGCAGCATCTTTGGCAGACAACTAAGAACTCATTCATGAGCAGAGTCAGGGACAGAAAAAGTGGGAAAATAGGAGCAAGCCTTCATTCAAGAAAGATGGATCCGAGAAGACGGATCAAAGGCCAGTAAAGAGAGAACAGCAAGGCTATAGAGGGAATAGTCAGAAACCCATAACATGTTTCAATTGTCAAAAGACAGGGCACATAGCGAAGAACTGTTGGTCCAAAGTACCAAAAGGAGAGGTCAGGGGTAGAGAGCCCTAGGAGGACTGT
>JAWQFJ010001434.1:3266-58397 GCA_034096865.1 Theodoxus fluviatilis
AAAGTGAAGGGCCAAAAACTGGAAGCTGTGAACAACTTCAAATACCTAGGATCTATTGTGACTGATGAAGGGTCCAAACCAGAAATACTGCCCAGGATAGCACAAACAACAGCAGCATTGGCAAAGTTGAAGCCAATATGGCGTGACAGAAATATCACTCTCGCGTCGAAGATCAGGCTCATGCACACTCTGGCCATCTCTGTCACGTGTCAAGAGGCAGTGGGCTGGCCAAGACCATCCTGCAAGGTACCGTACCAGGTGGGAGAAGGAGAGGCAGGCAGAGAAAGAGGTGGGAAGACAACATCAAAGAGTGGACAGGTTTGACCTTTGCTGACTCACAGTGAGCCACAGAGGATAGAGATCGATGGAGGAAGATTGTCTGAAAGTCATCAGTGGTGCCTCAACAACCCATCTCAGGGTTAAGAGACTGAACTGAACTGAACTGATGTGCCTATTGTAGATGGTATGAAAACACAAGCTCTGCTCATCATTATTTTGACATGGACATAATTCAGCTGATGCATCCATATTAAAATCATAACTTGTCTGTGGATCTCCCTCCACCGAAGATGGTTATCATTGTAAGGTTGAAATACTATTGACTCAAGGCTGATGGTCAGAAAGCTTTTGGTGATCTGTGTGCATACAGTTGAAGGGTCATTATCATTTGTGTCATCATCATCATCGTCATGGTGCAGTTATTTCCTTACTTGATGGTTGAGACAATTTAATGAGAAGATTTTTGTTTTGTCTCTGTTAGATCTGCTCTCTTTCATTAAGTGTAAATGGTTAGGTATTGTTATGGATGTAAGCTGAAACAATTGTCAGCAACATAATTCTTATGTCTTTTGTTGTTTGTGGAGATGACAACAGTGCTGATGAAGGCTGTCATGTTGATGATGGTGGCAGTGATTACGGTGGAGTACCTTTTGGTTTTCGTTTTGGTTTGAAAGATCTTGTGACATACATTGCGGAAAATCTTACAGAGCATGATTTGTTCCTGTTTAGAAAAGGACAGCATGGTTACAGCTTTGCATTCTTTGACTCTGTGACAGATGAGGGCCAGAGAGGTGTTTGACAGTCGCGGAGAAGCCACAGTGCAGGTAGACATCTTGGGCATCGTCAAGAACAATGAGCGGGTAAGTTGTTGTAGGAACAATTCAAATGTCTTCATTTGTTGCCTCTACATTTCTCTATGTGCATCCTCCTCTCTGTCCATCCCCACCATCCCTGTTGAATTGGTTTGATATAGAAAATTATCACCCTTGCCAGGGCTTTAACTGATTTACACTCAGGAAATTGCCAGATATGAATGATAGCTGTTGTAATATTTTAGTAAAAATAACTGCAGAACTAAGGGAAGCAACCCTTCCATAACTGTCCTTTGAATAAGAGTTACCTCCCCCGGAGATCCCAGAATTCCCTGTATCAAATGGCTGATTAAAACTGCACGCTGTCCTACCAGAATACTGTCTTAGGTCACCACTACATCTGTGGCTTACCCAAGAACATTACACGGTGTCAGAAGGATACGCCAACGCCTATTTCAACAGTATGTGTGCATATTTCCTACAAAACGAGCCTACGAAAGGGATATTTCTCCTCAGCCCCACGTGAGTACAAACCCGCCATTGATTTGAATTCTTGATATGGCAAATGCAGTATTGCATGCCCCAGTTATCGACTGGAATGCACCAAACCTCACCGAGCAATGGAAAAAATTCAGGCAGCATGCTGAATTGATGTTTCAAGGTCCTCTCAAAAACGTGGAGAATGAAAGCAAATGCATATATCTTCTCATATGGGTAGGAGAGACAAGGAGAGAAATATCCAATTCATGAAATCTCTCAGGCGATGACAGCAACGACATTGACATTTTGTACACCCACTTCGCCAATCATACCCGCCCATGAAAGAACTCCATGTTCTCCAGATATGTCTTTCAAGAGAGAAATCAACAACATGGAGAAACCTTCAAAGCTTTTGTCACAGACCTAAGGAACATGGTAAAAGACTGAATATGATAAGCCAGACGACATGGTGAGGGATCGAATTGTCTCAGGCGTAGCTTCACAAGACATTCGTGAGAAACTGCTGCACGAAGGTGATACGCTTACCATGCAAAAAGCTATAGAAATCACCACAACATTTGAAGCTACCAAGAAGCAGCTTGCAAAAATGGCGACAAGTGACACAGTAGATACACTTCATACACGTAGGAAGGAAAGCACAAAAAATACAGCCAAAAAGCCAAACACCTTTACTTTCCTTGTCAGAATTGTGGTGATAAACACGGCAGGAAACAGTACCCTGCGTTTGGAAAGGAATGCTTGTACTGCCACAAGCAAAATCACTTTGCAAGGGTGTGCTTCAAGAAGAAGCGAGGGAACCAAAGAAAAATCCACAACGTGGAAGGGGAGAGTGACAAAGAGACCGATACCCACCGAGTTGTCATCGACACCATCGATCATCAGAACAGTCAGCCTAAAACTGTGTATGCAGAGATACAGCTCCAGACAGGCAACACCGTGCAGTTCAAGCTCAACCTAAGTGCCCAGGTCAACGTCCTCCCATTGTCAGCCTACAACAAGCTGAAGAAACCTCCCAGATTGAAGTAATCGTATCAGCGGCTATATGGATACACAGGACAACCACTGGATGTCAAGGAATATGTGGACATGAATTGCTCCTACAAGGACAAACAGAAACACTTAGATTCTACGTGGCAAAAACAGAAGGACACTCACAGCCAATCCTTGGTCTCCAGACATGCCTTGACTTGAACCTGATCCAGCTTATCATGTCTGTGGATTCAGAGGTAGTACCGGCAACCAAAGACGCTGTACTGACAGAGTACAAGAAGCTCTTCACTGGTCTAGGATGCCTCGAGGGCGAGGTGAAGATACACCTGAAACCAGATGCAACGCCAGTTGTTCACCCTACTCGCCGTGTACCACACGCTATAAAGGAACAGCTGAAGAAAGACCTAGATGCCATGGTGAGACAGGAACAGTTGCCAAGGTGACAGAGCCAACAGACTGGGTCAATTCACTAGTAGTTGTGCAGAAACCCAACGGGAAACTACGTATTTGCCTGGACCCCAGAGACCTCAATTCTGCCATCAAGAGACCGCACTATCCAATGCCAACCCTTGAAGATGCCCTAGCCAAGATGACAGGCGCCAGATTTTTTCACCAAGCTCAACTCAAGATCAGGCTACTGGCAGATGAAGCTAGACACAGATTCCTCCTTCTCGACCACCTTCAACACCCTGTTTGGAAGGTACAGATTTTTGCGCCTACCATTTGGACTTGTCAACGCCCAGGACAAATTTAAACGCAAGATTGAAGAAACATTTGAAGGAATACCCGAAGTCACGACCCTCGTGGATGATATCCTTATCACAGGGAAAACAGGTGAGGAGCATGACGTGAATCTCAGAGCGGCACTCCAAAGAGCAGAAGAGAAGAATCTGAAAATGAATCCTGACAAGCTCACCATTGCTGCAGAAGAAGTGGAGTACTTCGGACACATCGTGTCTGCCGAAGGTCTGAAACCAGACCCAGCCAAGGTAAAAGCTGTTCAGGAGATGACTGCCCCAGCAAACAAGAAGGTATTGCAGACCATCCTAGGCATGATGACGTATAGATTCTAGCAAAATTCGCTCCAAAGCTGTCAGAGACTACCCAACTGATGAGGGAACTACTGAAAGATGAGAATGAATTCTCATGGGAGAGAGAACAGGAAGAGGCACTCCAACAAGCAAAGACCATCATCTCCAGTCAACCAGTACTTGCCTTCTACGATCCTGCAAAACCAGTCACACTCCAGGTAGATGCAAGTAAACATGGTCTCGGAGCTACGATTTTCCAAGATGAAAAACCTGTTGCCTTTGCGTCAAAATCCCTCAACTCCTCAGAGCAGAACTATGCACAAATAGAGAAGGAGCTCTATGCAATTGCTTTCGGATGCAAAAAGTTTCACCAATACATCTTTGGTCACAAAGCAATCATACAGTTATCACAAACCCTTAGAAAGCATCACGAAGAAGCGACTAGCAGCAGCACCACCGCGCCTCCAGCGAATGCTACTACAACTAGAGAAGTACGACCTAGACATTGCACATGTCCCTGGAAGGAACATACCAATAGCTGACACACTGTCATGAAACTTCCTTCCAGCAAAACTAGAAGACAGTGAAACTGCTGAAGATATCAACGCATACATCCACAGCTTCATCGAGAATCTTCCCATCACCGATGAGAAAATAAAGCAAATTCAGAAAGTCACTGCAGAAGACCCTCAACTGCAAGATTTGAAGTCAACCATACAGAATGGATGGCCTGAACTTTGTACGGTCTTCAAATCAACCATCAGTGAGTTCTGGAACTTCAGAGATGAACTTTCCTCCATCGATGGAATCATCTTCAAAGGAGAGAAGATACTTATACCACTTGCCATGGGTCCAGAAATAATGAAGAAGATTCACTCCATCCACCTTGGATTTGAGAAGACAAAGCAACGAGCTAGAGAAATCATTTTCTGGCCAGGAATGACAAAACAGATCCACAACACCATCGCAGCCTGTACCATCTGTGCCAGTATGAGCCCAGCAAACCCAAAGGAACCACTCCTATCCCACGAAGTCCCAACTCGACAGTGGCAGAAGCTTGGCACCGATATCTTCAATTGGCAAGACAGATCCTTCCTGATAACAGTGGACTATTACAGCCGCTACTTCGAGATCGATGAGCTCTCCACTACGACAGCCATGTCCATAATCAGAAACCTATCAGCTCAATTTGCACGCCACGGCATCCCAGAAGTCCTCATCAGTGACAATGGACCACAGTTTGCCTCAGAGGATTACCCAGTCTTTGCTGCAGACTGGGATTTCAAACACATCACCTCCAGCCCTGGCTATACACAATTGAATGGACTTGCAGAGAAGGCTGTACAGATTGCAAAACGCATCTTGTCCAAACCTAAGGCTGATGGAAGCAACCCCCTCCTTGCCTTGCTAGAATACAGATCTACTCCAGTTGACAATCTTGCTTCCCCAGCTCATGGGTCGACAACTCCGATCCATCCTGCCAACCAACAAAACAACTGCAACCCAAGATCATCAACCCCTCAGAAGTAACTACAAGACGAACACACCTGCAAGCCAAGCAGAAGAAAAACTATGACCGAACAGCTCATCACCCATCATCAGGAACCTACTGCACAAGATCCAGACGCCTTGTGAATCTAAGAGACTGGACTTGTAAAAGACTAAGTAATTGTTTCATCACTCCAAATCAGTATCAAGTAACTCTATTGTTCAGAGACAGTAAATTGATCATGCTAATAAGAGTAGAGCTCAATTTTTCAAAACAAGAGAGATGTAACATTTTGGTATAAATAACTGCAGAACTAAGGGAAGCAACCCTTCCATAACTGTCCTTTGAATAAGAGTTACCTCCCCCCGGAGATCCCAGAATTCCCTGTATCAACTGGCTGTCCTACTAGAATACTGTCTTGGGTCATCACTACATCTGTGACATACCCAAGAACATTACAGCTGACAGTGACTTTTCTTCCTCATCATCTTTGTTTTTCTCATCTCGTCTCACACACACACAGGTATGCATACACACACACACACACGCACACACACACACACACACACAAACACACACACACACAAACACACACACACACACACAAAAACACACACACACAAACACACACACATACACACACACTCACAATTACACATGCTTACACACACACACTCACACATTTACACATGCTTACATAAACACACACACAGACACATAATTACATATGCTTACATACACACAGACACACAATTACACATGCTTACACACATACACACACAATTACACATGCTTACATACACACACATACACTTACACCTATTTACACACACACACACACACAAACACACACACACACAAACATACACAAACACACACACACAAGCACACACACACAAACATACACACACACACACACACAAACATACACACACACACACAAACATACACAAACACACACATACACACACAAACATACACAAACACACACATACAAACACACACACACAAACATACACACACACATACAAACACACACAAACATACACAAGCACACGCATACAAACACACACACACACACACACATAAGAGGACCAGACCAGTCTTGTCAAGCATGCTTTTGACATACAAAATCATTCCAAGTCTTGTCTGTATCTGTCTTGTTTGTCTTTTTCCTTTTCTACCTTCCTCATCCTCTGTCTTCTTCCTTCCAACTCCAACCTATCTCTGCCTTCTTCTTTCTTCATCCTTCTCATTCCTCCTCCCTCATTTTCCTCTTTCCTCCCTCATTCCTTCTGCTTTCCAACCAGCATGCACACACCAAACCACCCCCACCTGCTGTGCACCTCCCACCCTCCTTTCCCCAGTCATCATTGACATTGCAAAATAGTGACCTCAAACATGTGTGACATCTGGATCTTGGCAATGTGGACATAATATGTCTGGGCTTGTGTGGATTGGTGCTGGGAGTACACAGAGAGACTTACTGCAAAGTCACAGGCTCGGTCCCTGCTTAAGGTACAAAACTTTTTTCTGCATGACTTCTGCAAGGTTTGGCTTTTCATTAAGAGCATCATTGACATCATCATCACCATCTTCATCATCATTATCATTATCATCATCACCATCATCATCATCATCATCATCATCATCATCATCATCATGATGTCATCATCATGCCATCATCAACTTCTTCTTCATCATCATCATCATCATCATCATCATCATCATCATCATCATCATCATCATCATCATCATCATCATCATCATCATCATCATCATCATCATCAACTTCTTCATCATCATCATTATCATATCATCATCATCATCATCATCATCATCATCATCATCATCATAATCCTTTCATGCTGTTTCAGCTGTTGTCTTCCGTGACAAGTGCCACTTACAACTCCAACCTCCCGGAGATGATAAGTGTAGGAGACAGGGAGATGGAAAATGCTGAGAGGAAGGAGTCCGTTACCAAGGCAGTGGAGGAAATTGCCGGACCCCTCGCTGAGCGGCTGACTGGACTTGACCCAAAGCATCAAGCCACCATTGATGGCATTCTCTCGTGAGTAGATTCTGTGTGTGTGTGTGTGTGTGTGTGTGTGTGTGTGTGTGCTCGTGCATGTGTGTGTGTGCATGTGTGTCGTGTGGTGTGTGTGTGTGTGTGTGTGTGTGTGTGCGTGCATGTGTGTAATTGTGTGTGTGTGTGTGTAATGTGTGTGTGTGTGTTGGTGTGTATGAATTTGTGTACACACATGAAGGCATTTGTGGAGGTATGTTTGTGCATGTGTGTATTTCTCTATATGTCGGCCTGACAACTGCTATAGTTTCCATGTGCTTCTCTGTTTCTGTCACACTATCACTCCATGTGTCTTCTTGCTTTCCTTTCTCTCTCTGTATCTATCTCTCTCTGTCTGCATGTGTCTCTTCTGTCTCTGCCTGCCTGCCTGCCTGTCTGTCTGTCTCTGTCTGTCTGTCTGTCTGTCTGTCTGTCTGTCTGTCTGTCTGTCTGTCTGTCTGTCTGTCTGCCTGTCTGTCTGTCTGTCTTCTCTCTCTCTCTCTCTCTCGAGAGAGAGAGAGAGAGAGAGAGATCTCTGTCTCTCTCTCTCTCTCTCTCTCTCTCTCTCTCTCTCTCTCTCTCTCTCTCTCTCTCTCTCTCTCTCTCTCTCCAAAGATTATAGGTTACACAAAGATAGCTCATGCCGAGCTTTTGCTATATAAAGTTACAAGACGTCGGAAACACAGCGCACCAAGCGGGAATGAATATCGGTGAATCAAGGGAAGTAATCACACCGCTTAGAGACAATGTTTAAACGGACTATAGTATAGGCTCACGGACATGCGCAGAACCATCTATTTCGATGAACCAAATATTTCGATTTCACAACGCCTGCTACAAAAAACAAAGCCAAAACACCCCCATTATTGCATCAAATCATTTTATTACACATTACACCGTAAATTTATTCACAAACATGATCGGAACGCATCAAAAACTCGTCGACAAACAAGCAGTTTTTACATGTCTCTAAGCGGTGTGATTACTTCCCTTGATTCACCCATATTCATTCCCGCTTGGGGCGCAATGTGTCTCGATCCTCACAACAATGAGCTAATGAACTATCTTTGTGTAACCTATAATCTTTGCTCTCTCTCTCTATCTCTCTCTCTCTCTCTCTCACTCTCACTTGCTTGGTTTGTGTCTCTCTTGTGTCTGTGTTTGTGTCTGTCTGTCCGTCTGTCCATTCATCCGTCCGTCCATCCATCCGTCCATCTATCCGTCCGTCCATCCATCCATCCATCCATCCATCCATCCATCCATCCATCCATCCATCCATCCATCCATCCATCCATCCATCCATTCTTTCCATCTGTCTGTCAGTCCATCCCCCCCCCCTCTCTCTCTCTCTCTCTCTCTCTCTCTCTCTCTCTCTCTCTCTCTCTCTCTCTCTCTCTCTCTCTCTCTCTCTCTCTCTCTCCCTCCTCCTCAACCCACCCACCCCCACAAAAAAACACCAAACTGTATCTCAGTTGAACTGGATTACATTCCACGAGTCATAACCCTTGATCTCGTTCCAATACCCAATCAAAACTACCCCATTATCATACCACCTATACAGACAAAAAAAACTTATGACTGCAGGAAACGCCTGACAGAGATGCAGGAGGAGGAGGAGGCAGCAGCAGCAGCAGCCAAGGCAGCAGCAGAAGCTGCAGAAGAGGCGGAGGCTGCAGCCAACGCGACTCAGTCCAAGTCCCCACGTGTTTCTCCAGACAAGGACAAGAAGGACAAACAGCAGGACAAGAAACCTGCAGTGAAAAACTCTGTCAAGTGAGTCGCTGATTCAAATTGATTGATTGAAACTTTATTTGACACAGATGAAAGCTTTTGAGACAATGGTCCATCTTCCTGCAGCCCTCCAATAGAAAAGATGCCTCTGTCTGTCTGTCTGTCCGTCCGTCCTTCCGGCCGGCCGGCCATCCATCCCTCTCTCTCTCTCTCTCTCTCTCTCTCTCTCTCTCTCTCTCTCTCTCTCTCTCTCTCTCTCTCTCTCTCTCTCTCTCTCTCTCTCTTTCTCTCTCTTTCGCTTTCTATCTCTCTCTCTCTCTCTCATACACATACACATACATACATACACAGGCACACACACGTATGCACACACACATACATAAACACATATACACATGCATACACACATGCATACACTCACACATGCACACACACACACACATACACACACACACACATGCACACACACAAGCACACACACAAACACACACAGGCACACACACAAGCACACATACAATGATACACACACACACATGCACACACACATACACACACAAATGTGACCCCGCACCACCAAACCAGTCTTAAGGTGGATTTTATCCTTTTTGAGATGTTTATATTTTTGAATTCTACAGAGTTTCCTGATTAATTTGACTCCAAAACGAACCTGGTAGCTCAAAGATTGTGGAAGTTATAACGAGTTGAAGTTGAAAACTCAGTCGCGACTTGTTTTGAGAAAACGGACCTCAAAGTTTTGCATGCAATCCTCACACATTCTCCTTAGCAACAGGGTCTTAGAATTATCCAATCATCTTGATTTTTTGCACAGCAGAAGAAACAAAAGAAAGCGTGCGAAAGACCATGTGTTGAGGTTCTGCAAGGGTTACGTGTTGTTTTGCAGGGTCAAAATTGGTCGATTTTGGCAAATAAAAATGCTATAAATTATCACAATTATAACTTTAATTAATTTTTTAATGCACTTATATACATTTTTAAGACATAAAACTTACACCATTTTATAGATTAATTTTTAGAGAATGCAATGAATCGAAAACCTCAATTTTGCACAGGCAGACCCCCACCACCTTCAGAGCTGTGTAGCGCTGTTTCGATGATTGCGAGTTAAGACTGGTTTCCAGAAATGGGTCACAAATACACACACAAGCACACACACACAAGCACACACACAAACAGGCACACACACAAACACACACAAGCACACACACAAACACACACACAAGCACACACACAAACACACACACAAGCACACACACAAACACACACACAAACACACACACTAACATACACACAAACACACACACTAACATACACACAAACACACACACAAGCACACACACAAGCGCGCACACATGCACACACACATGCACACACACACACACAGGCACACACACAAACATACACAAACACACAAACACACACACACAGGCACACACACAAGCACACATACACACACACACATGCACACACACACACACACAAATACACACACAAGCACACACACACACAAACACACACACAGGCACACACACAGGCACACACACAAGCACACACACAAACACACACACAAGCACACAAACACATACACAAGCACACACACAAGCACACACACAAACACACACACTACCACACACACAAACACACACACACAAGCGCACACACAAGCGCACACACAAGCACACACACAAACACACACACTACCACACACACAAACACACACACACAAGCGCACACACAAGCGCACACACAAGCACACACACAGGCACACACACAGGCACACACACAAACACACACACAGGCACACACAAGCACACACACATGCACACACACTAACACACACTGTAACACACACAATTAATAATAATAATAATAATAATAATACAGGCTATTTCTACGCACATACCTTCCCTAATAGGCAAGCTCATGGCGTTTACAATGAGAAAGTCTACACTCATACAAAGCATTCTAACACTCGCACACTGTACAGTTGAAATAAAAGAAAAATTAAATACAATATAATTAATTAAATAGCAGGCAATAAATAAAACACAAAACATAAACTTCACTGCTCGTCAGGAAAGACTGACCAGAACAGGTGTGTCTTGAGGGAGGTTTTGAACTGGGACATGGAATCAGAGTGATGGACAGGGAAAGGTAGGCTATTCCACGTTACAGGGCCGATGTAAGAAAAAAGCTCGCTGTCCTTGGGTTTTCTTTTTGCAACGGGGGGCATTTAACATTTGGTGTCTGCAGCTGAACGGTTATTTCTAGCGGGGGTGTAGACAGTGAGAATTTCTTTGAGTGCGTGTGGTGCAGTTTGATTGAAGAAGTTGAAACACATAGTGGCTAGCTTATACTCTATCCTCTGAGCGACAGGGAGCCAATGCAGTGCACAAAGGAGTTTGGATGTGGGAGTTCTCTTGGGACATCTAAAAACTAATCTAACAGCAGTGTTTTGGACTTTTTGCAGTTTGTTTAGCAGAGTGTCAGGAATGCCGGCAAGAAGAGAATTTCCATAATCAAGACGGGACAGAACAAGGGAAGTGACAAGGGTTTGAGTGACCTGTTGTGAAAGATAGTGACGAATAGTGCTAATTTTCCTTAACTCGTAGTAAGCTAACTGGCAAACTTTGTTCACATGAACTCTCATCGAAAGATCATCATCGAACATGACACCTAAGTTTCTAACAGACTGAGAATTCTATCTCACTCTGACCTATGGTTAGTCTCAGGGCCTGACCGAATTCGCCTCAACCGCCAACCAGGAGAGCTTCGGTCTTTGAATCATTAAGCTTAAGTTTGTTCTGGGTCATCCACTGTTTCACATCAGAAATACAAAGTTTGCTTGCAGAGAGAAGAGGTTGGATTTGACTGAAATGAGTGGAGTTGTAGAGTTGCGTGTCATCAGCAAATTCACTGTGAGAGAAGGAATGACTGTCAATTACGTTGGAAAGTGGTTGGGTGTACAGTAGAAACAGCAGAGGACCCAGAACCGAGCCCTGTGGGACTCCGAAATTTAGCGGGGCAGGATCAGAAGCAAAACCCTGGATCAAAACAGTCTGCCTACGTTCTGAGATATATGATTTTAGGAAGGAGAGTGCTGTGTTGTCAATGCCAAAAACATGTCTTAGACGGGAGAGAAGAATCCCATGATCTATTGTGTCAAACGCAGCACTCAAATCTAACAACGTGAGAAGGGAAACTTTGGAATCATCAGATGCGACAAGGAGGTCGTTTAGAACACGGAGCAGAGCACACACACATTAACACACACACACACACAAGTACACACACAACCACACACACTAACACACACATTAACACACACAAGTACACACACAAGCACACACACTAACACACACGTTAACACACACAAGTACACACACAAGCACACACACTAGTAACACACACAACCACACACACAAGTTCACACACAAGCACACACACAGATGGAGCAGTGCAAGTGAGGGTGAATGAGGGGGATGTGTTGCCACTTGATTGGGAGAAAGTTTACTGACCTCTAGCAGTGGCCATATCGGCAACCTGCTGGTCAATACCCCAGTGCTGTAACCATGGAGCCAACACCGCTCCATGACATGAACACCGCTCCATGACATGCCAAAGGCCTTCATGTCCCTTTGCTTCCTGCAATATGCAGGACAGTATCCCCTCATGCAGTTTGCAAAAGAAACCTATTGAACATGAGCTTTTTTGAGTTTTCAACCAGGGATTGTCAATTTGATATGAAGCTTTCATAGAAGCAGCCTGATTATGCTGGTCCATCTTCACCAGAACAGTCTTTGTGAAAGTGGCCTGCAGGAAATGAATGAAAAAGAGGGGAAAAAGTTATAAATATATTCATTTGATTACTGTACTCAGTGTCTGAAGAAGACATTTAAGTATGTTTTAAAAATGCAAAGGGTTGTATCAGATAATTAAGGCAGCTTTATTTGCAACTTTGTCAGAAAACTTTCCAGTTGCTCTATTGTTCAGTCCTATTGGAAGATTTTTTTGTAGAATTGTTTCCGATAATCATTTAAGTATGTTTTAAAAATGCAAAGGGTTGTATCAGATAATTAAGGCAGCTTTATTTGCAACTTTGTCAGAAAACTTTCCAGTTGCTCTATTGTTCAGTCCTATTGGAAGATTTTTTAGTAGAAATTTTGCTAGCTATTGTTTCCGATAATCAAAATTACTGTATTTACCACTTCAGTGTTTTGTTTGTCTCCACCTCAGCAGGGAAAAGTGCACCCTTGTTTCAATGGCATTCCCCTGTGGGTTGGGGGTAAGAATAGACCCACTCAATCTCCCTGCAATATTTGTGAAAGATGAACAACTAGCAAAACAGACTTTACTTGTTCTTTCTGTATGCAGCTCTAATAATTGTGTTTCCATTGGCTTTAAATAGCCTGTAAAGGGCTGACAGGCTGTAAAACTCCATTCATTTGTTCCTTCATTCATTCATTTGTTCATTTGTTCACTCATTCATTCATTCATTATTCATTCATTCATTCATTTTTTGTTCAATCACTCATTCATTCATTTATTCATTCATTCACTATTCATTCATTCATTCACTCATTTATTATTCATTCATTCACTCATTCATTCACTCATTCATTCATTCATTCATTCATTCATTCATTCATTCATTCATTCATTCATTCATTCATTCATTCATTCATTCATTCATTCACTCATTCACTCACTCATTCATTATTAATACATTATTAATTTATTTGTTCATTCACTCATTTACTTATATTATCCATTATTCATTCATCTTTCATTCTTTCATTCATTATTCATTCATCATTCATTTCTTCATTCATTCATTCATTCAATCATTCATTCATTCAATCATTCATTATTCATTCATGCATTCACTTGAATGGCCTACTTCCATCTGTCTGCAGGGACAAGGGGGGAAAGAAGGGAGCACCTGTGGTGGCGGCCTTGCCAGAGAAGGCTGCCTCTTTCCAGAAGGGAAGCAGCTGTGCCTGCGCTGTCAGCTTGGCTGTGTGTGCAGCAGGTGCCACGTTGTCACGGAAACCTCTCTACACCTACATCAGTGCATTGGCTGAACTTAAGGCAAGACTTCCTACTCTGCACATAGTGGTGGCAGAGGAGGAGGAGGAGGAGGACAAGGAGGAAGAAAAGGACAAGTCAGGGGTGTTAGTAATGGTGATGATGGTTGTGGTATTGAGGGAGATCATCATGGAAATTGTGATGGGCATTTTGAGTGTGGCATCGTGTTTATAATGGGTTGGTGGGAGTGACAGTGGCAGAGGCATTTGTGGTGGTGGTAGAGGTAGTGGTGATGGTGTTGATGAATGATGGCAGTGAAGTCCATGATGGTTGTAATGGTCAACATAGTGAAGACAGTTGTGCTTGTGGTGGTTGGTTGTGGAGGTAGTAATGCTGAAAGGAAATAGAGTGATGATGGGGAGCTGAGGTAAAAGATTTATGCTGCTGCTGCTGCTGCAGGCAACAACTATGATGATAATAATGATGCCATAGCTACTAATTGTTGTTTTGTTAACCTTCCTTGTCTTTACTCCTGCTGAGTCACACAACAGCATGCACAATGCTCAACTTCTGCTTTGCTACTTCCTGTGCCCAGAGCCCCTACCGCATGCCGCTGCCCATGGTGACCATCATACAGAGTGGCAAGGCCTTTCCTGGCAAGCAGAATGCCATCAGGGAGTATATGGTGGTTCCCTCCCCCAACATGCCTCTCCAGCAGGTGAGGGAAAAAGTTCATGAAAATAGTTTAGATATTGCATAATACATGTACACTTCTTGAGGAGTTCCTTCCCCATAGTTACCTCTCCAGTGGGCGAGGAGAAAATGTTAGAAAAGTTATTTTGCATATACTCCATGATAACTTGCCTCCTTTTAGTTGCTTCCCAAAGAATGTGCTAGAAAAAGGACATGAAAAGTTGCATATGCTTCCTGAATGGTGGCAGCTCTTAGTTCTCTCATTGACAAAAGAGTGAGAAAATGCTAGTGAATATGTCATTTGTCTGAATGAGAAGGTTTTTAACTGAATTTTAGTTGTAGTCTGCATGACAGGTGGATCATTAGGCACAAATTCTGATTCACATTATCAACTACTTGATTTGATACACAAAACTGACAGTATCATCTTTGTTGCCACAAGAAAATGAAAGGGCAGCAACAAAAATCCGTGACAGTTTCTTGCCCTGAGGATCCTTGGGTCAGTTTGTCAGCACATCGTCTGTCCATTTGGGGGAAGAGATCTGCTGAGTAGCTTACAAGCCCTTTGTCCATGTGCAGCCTTGCTCAAGGATGCCATGGCATGTCCATGAGCGAATTGCTGGAAAGCTAATGCTCTTGTACAGATGCATTATCAGAGGCGGGTTTCACAGAAGCAATTTGAAAGCATCATTTGTGGGGCCAGAGGTGCATTTCATTTCAAAAGGTATGAAAAATGTTCAGAGCTGAACGCTCATGGCGAGCACCTGCATGGATGCATGTATGTAGGAGAAAAGCTTTGCATGGGCCTTGTGAACACTCGCATTGAGCGCTATTTCCTAACAGGATTTATACCTTTTGAAATGAAATGCGCCTCTGGTTCTGCAAATGAAGCTTTGCAACTGCCTCTGTGTAGCCTGCCTGAGTCCTGCACCAGCTGTAATTTAGAAGTATTACATGCCGTGCTCTGATTATTCTTAATGAAGAAGATGTCTAGGGGTAAACGCACTGCTGCATGCAATATTCATTCACCTTTCTCGCTGTCAAGACTGGACAAGGCAACAGAGAAGATGGATGCAGAGGTCAAATACAAAAATGACTTTAATAACACTTGAAGTGATAGAACAATGATCAGTAAATCAACGTGCATGAATAATAATAAAAACTTCTGTGTTCAATTCTAGTTCTTTTAGCCAGCCAGCCTTTTCTATAGTATCATGGTAAAAACTTATCTGAGTTCACTGAGTCCGTTCTGTGGAGGAATGATGAAAGGTGTCAGGGCGGCGTGACCCTGTGGTTGTCTGTGCTGAAGGGGGTCAGGGCAGTTGACCCCATGGCTGCTCCTGAAGGGGGTTGTCTTGGGGTGTGGAGGGGGTGTCGACTGATGCATTGGCGGGTCCTGCAGAGGGGAGGTTGAACTGGCCTCATCTCTCCTCTCGTCCCGTGTCTGGTGGCGGGGTCAGGGTCATCTCCGCTTGGTTGCAGCTTGTGGGCGAGCGGCTGCCCGCATCTCCTCCATCCAGGGGGGCTGGAGGCGGTGTTGTAGGGGGGTGGGGAGGGACGCCATTCCCTGCCCTTGCCCCTAGGTCAGACTGGCCTTAATTGATACCATGATTGTATTCTCTCGCTCCCAGCAGAGGGGCAAACACGCCAGTCCTGCTAGCAGGCTGCTGCCTATATTTATATCTTCTTCCACGTCTTGATTGAGAGTCTCAGAAATTCACCAATGGGAAGAAGGGGATGTTTGGCGCCTGCTGACTCGACAACTTCTTACCGCTTAATGTCTTCAAAGTTCTCTTACTCTGGACCAATAGGAAAGTAGAGAAAATTGGCGCATTTTTGTCCCACTCAAAGTCTGGCACCATCAGCACAATTCTCTGGGTTCAAAGTCTCTCACACAGTCAGCACAAGCTTGGCGCCCAACTTGAAAAATGTTCACTCTTCCCGCCAACACAGTAATATTCTAAAGGCATGGCTGGTTGCTTAATAAACTACATTTAGTTGAGGTCTGGCTGGCTTCTATATCCTTAAGTATTCCTTACTTAAAACATGCATAAACACACAATTCATAGTGGTAGTGGTATGATGCTTCATTAGCTCACACAGAGAACATAGCACAGGGTAGGCAGTTTGCCAAAACCACACAGAGAAATACAAATAGAGGGGTCGGGTTCGTAACAAGAAGTATCCTTGGATAGGGCCTTTTGATATTGCATATTCCTCTATCATGTTCATGGCCTGCTTTTCGGGCACATCAGATTGGGTATGGTGGTTTTAACTGTGGGACTTTGTAGACTGTTGAATTTTTTACTCACATGCGAAGCAAAAGTGAGTCTATGTACTCACCCGTTTCGTCCGTCCGGGCGTCCGGTCCGGGCGTCCGAAAACTTTAACGTTGGAATTTTCTCGGAGACTATTAAGTCTATCAATACCAAATGTGGCATGATGGTGTATGATGAAAAGGCCTCAAAAAACATACATAGTGGCTTGTCCTTGCTTCACGGTCAAGGTCGCAGGGGCCATAAATGTTGTCTAAAAAACAGCCATTTTTCACATTTTGTAAATTTTCTCTGAAGTTTTTGAGATTGGATACCTGACCTATATATGGTATATAGGGCAAAGTAATCCCTATCTTTTGATACCAGTTTGGTTGACCTTGCTTCAAGGTCAAGGTCACAGGAGCTCTTCAAAGTTGGATTGTATACATATTTTGAAGTGACCTTGACCCTGAACTATGGAAGATAACTGTTTCAAACTTAATAATTTTGTGGGGCACATGTTATTTTTTTATCATAAGACACATTTGGTCACATATCATCAAGGTCAAGGTCACTTTGACCCTTATGAAATGTGACCAAAATGGGGTAGTGAACCACTAAAAAAAGTGACCATATCTCATGGTAGAAAGTGCCAATAAGCACCATTGTGTTTCCTATGTCTTGAAATAACAGCTTTGTGTTGCATGACCTTGGATGTTGGGATTTACATTTATTTAATTATTTATGCCTATCAAATACTGTGGCCCATCAGCTTGTGTGGCCCACCAGCTTTGCTGTCTTTTCCGTACCTCTCTATTCAGATGAGTCCACTAGTGTGGCCCATTATCAGAAATCTTCTCTGTCTTATCTGTATAACAAAAGAAACGATGTTGTGTTTGGATGTAAGAGGGTTATGTACTTATCACAAAGTTGATTTTTTTTCAGAGCATCCAGCACATTATAGCAATTTACAACCAAGTGGCCAAAATGGTGTCTACAAAAGCAGGGGTAAGTAGAATCACTCCTTGTGTCTGTGTGGATTCTCATAGAGAATAACACTTCTACCATTTTGGGTGGGTCTTTTCTTGCTTTCTTTAAAGCAGAGATGATAATTGAGAACATGATGGAGGGTAGCTTGATTACATCTGCCACTCCTCCTCCTCCTCCTCCTCCTCCTCCTCCTCCTCCTCCTCCTCCTCCTCCTCCTCCTCCTCCTCCTCCTCCTCCTCCTCCTCCTCCTCCTCCTCCTCCTCCTCCTCTTTTCCTCCTCCTCCTCCTTCCTCTTCTCCCCCCTCCTCCTCCTCCTCCTCCTCCTCCTCCTCCTCCTCCTCCTCCTCCTCCTCCTCCTCCTCCTCCTCCTCCTCCTCCTCCTCCTCCTATTCCTCCTCCTCCTATTCCTCCTCTTCCTATTCCTCCTCCTCCTCCTCATTGTCCTCCTCCTCCTCCTCCTCCTCTCCTCATTGACCTCCTCCTCATTGTCCTCTTCCTCCTCCTCCCCCTCCTCCTCCTCCTCCTCTTCATTGTCCTCCTCCTCCTCATTGTCCTCCTCCTCATTGTCCTCCTCCTCCTTCTCATTGTCCTCCTTCTCATTGTCCTCCTCCTCATTGTCCTCCTCCTCATTGTCCTCCTCCTCATTGTCCTCCTCCTCATTGTCCTCCTCCTCATGCCTCCTCCTCATTGTCCTCCTCCTCATTGTCCTCCTTCTCATTGTCCTCCTCCTCATTGTCCTCCTCCTCATTGTCCTCCTCCTCCTCCTCACTGTCCTCCTCCTCACTGTCCTCCTCATCATCATCATTGTCCTCCTTCTCATTGTCCTCCTCCTTATTGTCCTCCTCCTCATTGTCCTCCTCCTCTTCCTCATGTCCTCCTCCTCCTCCTCCTCCTCCTCCTCCTCCTCCTCCTCCTCCTCCTCCTCCTCCTCCTCCTCCTCATTGTCCTCCTCCTCTTCCTCCTCCTCCTCCTCCTCATCGTCCTCCTCCTCCTCCTCCTCCTCCTCCTCCTCCTTGTCCTCCTCCTCCTTGTCCTCCTCCTCCTCCTTGTCCTCCTCCTCCTTCTTCCTCCTCCTCCTCCTCCTCCTCCTCCTCCTCCTCCTCCTCCTCCTCCTCCTCCTCCTCCTCCTCCTCCTCCTCCTCCTCCTCCTCCTCCTCCTCCTCCTCCTCCTCCTCCTCCTCCTCCTCCTCATTCCTCCTCCTCCTCCTCCTCCCTCCTCCTCCTCGTCCTCCTCCTCCTCCTCCTCCTCATTGTCCTCCTCCTCCTCCTCCTCCTTCTCCCCTCCTCCTCTTTCCTCCTCCTCTCTCCTTCTCCTCCTCCTGTCCTCCTCCTCCTCCTCCTCCTCCTCCTCCTCCTCCTCCTCCTCCTCCTCCTCCTCTCCTCCTCCTCCTCCTCCTCCTCCTCCTCCTCCTCCTCTCCTCCTCCTCCTTGTCCTCCTCCTCCTTCTCCTCATTGTCCTCCTCCTCGTCCTCCTCCTCATTGTCCTCCTCCTCCTTCTCCTCATTGTCCTCCTCCTCGTCCTCCTCCTCATTGTCCTCCTCCTCCTCCTCATTGTCCTCCTCCTCTTCCTCATTGTCCTCCTCCTCCTCCTCCTCCTCATTCCTCCTCCTCTTCCTTCTACTGCCTTTCCTCCTCCTCCTCCTTCTCCTCCTCCTCTTCTCCTCCTCCTCCTCCTCCTCCTCCTCCTCCTCCTCCTCCTCCTCCTCCTCCTCCTTGTCCTCCTCCTCCTCCTCCTCTTTGTCCTCCTCATCCTCCTTCTCCTCCTCCTCCTCCTTCTCCTCCTCCTCTTCCTTGTCCACCTCCTCCTCTTTGTCCTTGTCCTCCTCCTCATCCTTCTCCTCCTCCTCCTCGTCCTCCTCATCCTCCTCCTCATCCTCCTCCTTCCTCCTCCTCCTCCTCCGCCCTTCTTCCTCCTCCTTCCTCCTCCTCCTCCTCCTCCTCCTCCTTCCTCCTCTTCCTCCTCCTCCTCCTCCTCTTCCTCCTCCTCCTCCTCTCTCCTCCTCCTCCTCCTCCTCCTCCTCCTCCTCCTCCTCCTCCTCCTCCTCCTCCTCCTCCTCCTCCTCCTCTCCTCCTCCTCCTCCTCCTCCTCCTCCTCCTCCTTGTGCTCTCCTCCTCCTCGTTGTCATTGCTGTTGTCTTCATTCCTCCTCCTCCTCCTCTTTCTCTTCCTGCTCATTGTCTGTGTCATTGTCATCATTTTTCTCCTCCTCCTTTTCCTCCTCCTCCTCCTCCTCTTCCTTGTCCTCCTCCTCTTCCCTGACCTCCTCCTCGTGCTCCTCCTACTCCTCCTCCTCCTCTTCCTCATGCTCCTCCTTCTCCTCCTCCTCCTCATCCTCCTCGTGCTCCTCCTCCTCTTCCTCTTCCTCCTCTTCCTCCTCCTCCTCCTTCTTCTCCTCCTCCTCTTTGATTTCATGTGTTCATGTGATGGAGCATGTGGGTGCACACCATGTTGATGGGATGTGAATCTGAACTTCCAGTTTTTTTTCTTCCCAGCCAAAAGGCAAGCAAATGCCTTCCAAAGACAAGATTATGTCAGCCTCAGCGTTTGATGTAACTAGACAATCACACTGTTCTCAGTCCTCTTATTTGGGGGTTTTCCCTCTTCTGTCTTCTAATTTTTGCAGCACTGCCATTAAATTGAGGGAATGGTGTCTATTGTGGTTGCAAAAATGTATCAATTATGTTTGTTTGTTTGTTTCTATTTTGTGTTCCTTTTAGGTTGTGCCGATGAGGAATCAGAGTTGTGAAATATTTGTTTCCACTTGCAAATGTATCAGTTTTCTGTTGCAAAGATTTTGCAGGTTTCAGGATTATTTCATGGGAAATTTACACTTTGCTCTATTATGTTTTTGTTTGCACTTAGTCCTGTGGACTACACATTTTAGTTTTGGGGAGCATTGGGGGTTACTAGAACAAGATTCATGAATGTAGGAATCAATACTAACTTTAAGGCAATGCAAATGCTGTGGTTGAAATGGTGTTTCAGAATTAGACCTAAATGTATGAGAGTTCTGAGTCAAGATTAGTTTGAATTCTTTAGTATCGTAGTTTGAGATCCAAGATCTAGCACTCTTACTCCATTAAATTGATTTCTGTACAAATTTATTTTGCATAGTTGATAAAGATATCAAAGAACTGAGTCTTGAATATATACAGTGAATGGAAGATAATAGTGATATATACCTTTTGCCTGTTGTCTGTTGGGGAATCATTACTCCTCTCAGCTTATCATGTTGGAAATTGTCTGAGAGAAAGAGATACTTTGTGAGATGTTTTATCAAGACAGAAACAATAGGTTTGAGATATGTACTGGAATATGGACATGTGAATCTCATAATGAATAAGACATGTTGGTGACATGTATGGCTTTATCGTCATCATGTTGCCTCACTGAATTGCTGCCTGATGCTGAAAGAAGGCCTATGGTTTTGTTTGAATTAGCAACAAGTTCAGAAAAGAAATTTGCATGTACTGCATGGCCATTTATGGGGGCTGATGCAAACAGAATTGTTCAGTGATGGATCCTTGACCTTCCAGAGTAAAAATTTCCAGGTGCAGAATCCGGTAGCCCCCAAATGGAGCTGAGCTCGCTGACCTCACTCATTACCACACTGAACTGACTCAAGCTGTAGCTTTTGGTAATCCGAACTGAGGCTCGGCTCTGGCAATTCATAAACTTCTGTTTTGCATGCCTCTTGACAACAATTATTGGCAGGCTACATAAAGTGCAATGCTTTGAATGGAGGGTCTGATAACATGAGCATGCAATTATTTCCTGCCTCCTCTATTCTGCTGTGTGTGGCAGACTTTGTCCTATGCTTAAGCATCTTTGTTTAACTTCTTGCTCTGCATTGTGTGGCCTTTCAAAGATCCTGTGGCTGAGCATGAATCTGAGCCCCTCGCATTGCAGTTGAGTTGCTATCTGAGGTTCTGTTCTTGTCATGTTGGTGTAAATGCTCAAAATTTGGAAATGATCCACTGCAGTGCTCATTGATTGAGCCACAGCCACAATCTATCCCTTTTATCATAGACTCTGCATACTTGGCAGCAGGCTGCAGTCTTGCTTTTGGTGCTGCTGATATCTTGATCAAATATTGATGGACAGCCACGCCATATTCATTCACACTCAGGTGCTACGCAGAGTCCAGAGTGAAAGTCTAAGGTGGCGACCTTAGGCCAGCATGCGGTTGGAATGCCTCTGTGGAGTGGGTGCTGATCTGTAAATGGCTGTTCAAGGAGTCTGTCTCTATTTGTGCTGATGTCGCTGCAAGATTCAATGGCAATCCCATCACAAAGAGGTGAAGAGTGAAGCTGATGAAAACTCAGACTTGAAGACATACAACTATGTAGAGCAGTTCCTTTACTTTTCTTGGCTATAGTCTTGAAACAGTACACTCATGTTTGGTAACTCTGCAGCTAGAAGGCACAGCAATAGAAGCTACTTAGATCCCAAAATTGAATCTTACAGCAAGATGCTCTGTTCACATTGCTTCTCCCCTGCCAGGACAAAGAACAGGTAACAGTGAGAGGAGTAAAAGTTTGCTGTAATACTAGCACCCCTTGATGCTAGCATGAGCCACTATCAAGTAAAATGCTTCCCAAGAATTGGAGATGGAGCTTTTACCTGACTGAGTGCATTCTGTCTCTCTGTCAGCAAGTGTCACCTACTGCCAGCAGAGAATTAATCAAGTGGCCTAATTACCTGTGATCAAAGGGTAAGGCAGGTACAACAGTTTAAGACCAAGATGTGGGTGTAAAAGTTGCTGCATAAAATGGCATCTTCACCTTTATCTGCCATTCACAAAGTCCTAATACAGTTTAAACCAAACCCTGCAAGGGAGAGAGAAAGGGAGGAAGGGAGAGAGAAAGGGAGGGAGGAAGGGAAAGAGGAAGGGAAGGAGAGAACAAGCTTGAGATCACAGCTGCATGTGAGCTGAAGCTACAACCACAGAATTCACCACTTGAGTGCTGCTGAACATGCCCAAATACTTTAGATCCCACAGAAACCTGCAAGCCTTTCCTGGCAGCCATTGGTCCTCTCCCATGTTGCTCATTCTCTCTGAAGAGTCCCTCAAAGGAATTGTTAACACTCAGCCTTCAACTGACGAAAGAAGAAAAGAAAACGAAGTGCAAAGGTTGCACAGAGTAAACTGGGTCAACAGGAGGTGTGATTGGTGACAGCTAGTCTGCTTCAATTGACAGGTGGCGGCACGGTTCACAAATGAGCTGGGTGCCCTCTGTCCCCCCATGGACAGGCAGGAACAGGGGCTGGACCTGCTGAAGGAAGCAGTGACCGCCGTGGGACTCACGCCTGGCGAAGACATCTTCTTTGCCCTGGACTGCCCAGCAGGTGACATCATTGAATTGGTGAGTGTTCATGTTTTCATTTGGTTTGTGTATGGGGGGTGGGGGTGGAAGGAGGAGGAGGAAGGGGATGGAGGATGAGAGGAGGATGAGAGGAGGGAGGAGGAGGACAGAAGAGGTGAGCAGTGGTGGCAGCAGCAGCAAAAGAGAAGTTGTGGAATAAAAAGAAGAAGAGACAGGAAGAAGACAGAAAGAGGAAAGAGAGGAGGAGGAGGAGGAAAGGAATAGGAAGGAAGAAGAAAAAAAAGAAAGGAGGGAAAGAGATTGTGGTGATGGAAAACTTAAGAATGGTAATGGTTGCTAAGAATGGTAACAGCTGGTGTGGGCAGGCAGATGCATTAACACCATGGAAAATACCCAGAATGCACAAAAGCCATGATGGTTCTTTACTACTGGTGATGATAGTGATGATGATTTGTCTTTGAGTGGTAAGGGCAATGAATGATGAGAGCAGCAATATTCTTCTTCAATTAACATGTCAGCAAAATGAAGTAAGTTATTACCTTTGTTTATGCCTCCCCTTCCCCTACCTAATGAAAACTATATCACCCAGTGTGTGAGAAATTACATTTAAAATTAGCCAAATACCAAATGGATCTGACATGTGTGATAAACCCTCCAACAAAGATGAGTGTGATGTGGTTGTCTCATCTCTTTTTGACTCACATGCGAAGCAAAAGTGAGTCTATGTACTCACCCTTTTCGTCCGTCCGGGCGTCCGAAAACTTTAACGTTGGATTTTTCTCGGAGACTATTAAGTCTATCAATACCAAATGTGGCATGATGGTGTATGATGACAAGGCCTCAAAAAACATACATAGTGACTTGTCCTTGCTTCAAGGTCGCAGGGGCCATAAATGTTGTCTAAAAAACAGTCATTTTTCCCATTTTCTCTGAAGTTTTTGAGATTGGATACCTGACCTATATATGGTATATAGGGCAAAGTAATCCCTATCTTTTGATACCAGTTTGGTTGACCTTGCTTCAAGGTCAAGGTCACAGGAGCTCTTCAAAGTTGGATTGTATACCTATTTTGAAGTGACCCTGACCCTGAACTATGGAAGATAACTGTTTCAAACTTAATAATTATGTGGGGCACATGTTATACTTTCATCATGAGACACATTTGGTCACATATCATCAAGGTCAAGGTCACTTTGACCCTTATGAAATGTGACCAAAATGGGGTAGTGAACCACTAAAAGTGACCATATCTCATGGTAGAAAGTGCCAATAATCACCATTGTGCTTCCTATGTCTTGAATTAACAGCTTTGTGTTGCATGACCTTGGATGACCTTGAACTTGGGTCAAGGTCACATGTATTTTGGTAGGAAAAATGTGTAAAGCATTTCTTAGTGTATGATGTCATTGGTAGGTTTAGTTGTTTGACCTTGACCTTGAAGGTCACCTGAAGTTCAAGGTCATATAAAGGTCAAGGTCAAGCATGTGAGTCGTATGGGCTTTGCCCTTCTTTTTCATGAGATGTTGTCAACTGTTTGAATATGATGGGTGGGAGAAAAAAGTTTAAATATTTTAATCATGGCTTTGTTCCTCTCATCTTTACTGATAGTTTTCAAACAGTCTTCATGTCTCGTGGATGGGGTGACTGGATGTAGTGAAAGAAAAATGAAATTCTTAACTAGTGAAGTCTGTCTTTCTTCTCATCTGTGGTATAGGCGAGAGGCTAAGCAGTGCAGAAGGGAGACAACTCCATTTCATGCTGTCCAAGCTGCAGCTAAAGGGAAATAACTCCAATTCATGCTTCGTACATCTGTCAGGACAGTTATAAGCGATACTTCACTCAGCTTCACCCTACTCGTTCCCTTTGCAATTCAAGGGCAAGAAAGCTGGAGATGGAGAGGTAAACGTATTCCCCAGATGCAGTTGCCACATGGGTATTTTTAGAGCTCCATGTGTGTTTCCTGCGTGTAAGTGTGGCACAGAGGTATCTTTGACATGGCTCCCCATGAATGCTTCATAGCTACGCACTAGATAGTCCCATTGCTGTGCTTTGATACTGGCCAGAGGATGCAAGATGCTAAAATGGTGCATGCTATGCAAGAAATTTTCCCAACATGATGGATTACTGTACACCAAGAAACAGTGCAGTCTTTTGTTTATAATTACAGCCCTGCATAATCTTTTTATCTGATATGTCACATGCATCTCTGTTTGCATGGATGTCACATGCTGTGGAATAAATTATCACAGTATTCACTGAATGATGACCATCTTTTATCCCTGAAATGTTATACATAGTCCAAATTATTTGTTTCTCATTTGTTACTCTAAGCATGGATGACACCAGTGATGAGATTGTGTGTGTGTGTGTGTGTGTGTGTGTGTGTGTGTGTGTGTGTGTGTGTGTGTGTGCATGCTTGCATGCATGAATGTTTCTGTGCTTGTGTGTGTGATTTTTCAATGACACAAAAATATGTTTTAATTTTGCATTTCTTAGTGACATTGATTATTAAAACCATCACAAGCCAGTGTGATAAATAGTACACATTTACGTAGTTGTACAGCTAGATAGTCACTTCATCAAGTACTGCCCATCACTGTAGAGCTTGTGGGTCCTAAACAAATAGTGTTTGGATGGATGTAGGGTGTGCTTACTGTAGGAATCTGAATACTCTTTAGGTCTCGAGATAGATACATCATTGACATGATAATTGCAGAGTCTGCATCTAAACCTAGCATCCTTGAAAGATGTTGTCATGCTTATAGTGTGTAATATTCTGTTTTCTTTGTTTGTTTATTTGTTTCATGAGGTTTTGCTCCTTAGGCTAGAGTATAGAAATGAAAGTATTTAAGTGATTAAGAGTTATTTATAAGATCTGTAAGTCTGGAGAGAAAAAAAAATTCACTTTTACCTCTGGAGAAAAATGACAGATAGCTTTAGAATGTCATTTGATTGCTGAGCCTCTTGTTTACTTTTTACTTTCTTTTACATTTATATTCCTTCATAGTAACACAAAAAGTGTGCACAAACACCTGTGTATGTATGTATGTAGATATATTCATCTCAAGAAAAACCAGAGAACAACTGGAACAATTTCCTTTATTTTATTAATCAAATTTCAGATTGACATCCCCTTTTGAAACATGCAAGAAGTAATTAATTTAAATTTAAAACAACAGAATAACCTCCCTCTTTGACAATTTGATAATGCATACCACCAGAAATAAGAGGTACTTCAAGGAATAAGACACAAGTCAAAACATAATAAGATACTTTGTCAAGAATTACAAAATGTGCACCACTAAGACACCTCTCTTTCTTTCTGTCTCCCTCCCTCACCTCCCTCCCTCCCTCCCTCCCTCCCTCACCTCCCTCCCTCCCTCCCTCCCTCCCTCCCTCCCTCCCTCCCTCCCTCCCTCCCTCCCTCCCTGACAACCATGCTATCTTATTTTATTTCCAATACGTACATGTTAGCACATGCACACACACACACACACACACACACACACACACACACACACACACACACATATATATATACACATTCACACACAAATACCCACATTCACACATGCACACACACACACAATAACACACACATTTACACACACACACATGCACACACACACAAACACACACACACACACGCAACTTACTTCTTTTAGCAGTTACAAATCATGCATACTACATGTAGTAGACTGGTGTGGGAGAGTATCAATCCTCTTGCTCAGCTCTAGCTAAACCTTGAGGACAAATAGGCAGCAGAATTGTTGCATGGCTGCTAGGAGTTGCTTTGCTTCCAATATATGTATACATGTTTGCCTCTAATATGCTGTTGTCAATGTGCCTAGATGGCTCAGTTCATTTTGAGTAAACTGGTTTTGTATGGAAAGGCATGCAAAGTCACCTCCAACTTACTGGTTTTTCTCATTTACAGGACAAATGCAAATACGAGCTCTGTGCCGGTCAGCTCAAGAGCTTCGATGAAGCCGTGGAGTTCTATGCCAACCTTGTGGAAGCCTACCCCATTGTGGCACTCATTGATCCCATTCGGAGACTGGTTGGTGGCCTTTTACAAATATCTCATGCATGGCATCTTGTACATTCCATTGACTATGTCTTTGTAAGTTTCTGTCTGTTTGTCTCACTGCCTGTCTACTGTGTCTGTAACTGCATCATTCTCTTTTACCATCTGTGTCTCTGATTGTCCCTCCCTCCCTCCCTCCCTCCCTCCCTCCCTCCCTCCCTCCCTCCCTCCCTCCCTCCCTCCCTCCCTCCCTCCCTCCCTCCCTCCCTCCCTCCCTCTCTCCCTCCCTCTCTCCCTCCACCCACCCATCCTTCCACCCAACCATCCATCCATCTTTCCAACCATCCATCCATCCGTCCATCCATCCATCCATCCATCCATCCATCCATCCATCCATCCATCCATCCATCCATCCACCCACTTACCTACCCATCCATTCTTCCACCCATCCATTCATCCATTCATCCTCCCAACCATCCCTCCATGCATCCATCCATGCATCCATCCATCCATCCATCCATCCATCCATCCATCAATCCATCCATCCATCCATCCATCCATCCATCCAATGTTCTCTCTCCTCTTTCTATTCTCTCTCTCCCCCCACCCCACCCCAACATACCCTATCATCCACCCACACCGAAATACACATGCAAACACACAAACACACATGCACACACACAATTACACAAAAACGCATGCACACACACACACACACACACACGCACATATGCATACCGACACATGTGAAAACACAGGCATACACACTCATAATCATATGTTACACATGCACATACATATGTGCTAACACATACACACATGAACACACACAATTACACAAAAACGCATGCACACACACACACACAAACACACACGTCACACACACACACACACACACACACACACACACACACACACAAACACACACGTCACACACACACACACACACACACACACAAACACACACGTCACACACACACACACACACACACACAAAAACACACACGTCACTTACACACACACCACACACACACACACACACACACAAACACACACGTCACACACACACACACACACACACACACACATACACATACTGTGCTGCCCACAGGAGCTGGATCAGTGGGGGAAGCTGGCAGAAAGGATTTCGGAGCGCTGCTTCATGGCCACCAAGCGTGGCTATGGTCCCCCTCCACAGCTGAGGGAGGAGGAGATGGACCCGCTATTCCCCACAAGTGGCGTGGTCCTTGGCTTCGACTCCGCCACCACTGTCATGGACATCCTGGCCTGCAGGAAGAAAATGACAGGTGGGTGAAGCCAATCTTACTCTTGGATTCTTCTAGGATGAAGCTTGGCTGTCTTCCAATTTGATGTCAGGTTGCATGTGGTGGGTTAGAGGTATTTTGTTTGATTCGCTGCAATTTCATGTAGGTTGTCTTGTGTGTGATTGAGTACGACTGCATAGATTGCTGTTCTTGTAATTGGTCTCGTACATCCTCAAGAGGAATTGTTATTCACTATTGTAAAAGACATATGGTAAAGCCTCTGCTGTATCACCACTTCAGCAGGGACCCATGTTCACACAGGTTTGAGGATTTCATCTCTGCAGGCAATCAGGAGCCTCTAAGTAATGACTGGATGACAAAAGATGGCCCCTTTTCCCCAGCTTGGAACATAAAGACCTTGGATTTACCTTTAGAGGAGGTGTACAAATTAGTTGATGAGTAACTTTGCACAGTTAATTGCAAGAAATTATAATCATCCAGATTTCTCCCATCCTAGGGATTGAACCACGGCACTGCACCTTGCACATAATCAACACCAAAGCTTGCTTGCCTTAATGCACCTGTCTAAAGACAGGGTTTCAATAGGTGAGCAGAGATTGAGAAGATGACTATGCACTGCAGGAGGGGAGACTACCTGTCTGTGTGTGTGTGTGTGTGTGTGTGTGTGTGTGTGTGTGTGTGTGTGTGTGTGTGTGTGTGTGTGTGTGAATGAATATGAATGTACATGTACATGTATAAGGTGAACATATGATGCACCTTCCCCTCTGTGACTGTGTGAGTGTTGGTTCCACGTCTATGATGTGCCAAAAAAGAAAAAAAATAATCTTTAAAGGATCTTCCTCATTGCTATTGATTTGTATAGTTAGTGTGCGCACTGTTCTTCAAGGATAAATGAGTGTTGCTTCTCCCTGCAGATCTCAACAATGCAGTCATCCTGTCTGCAAATGTTGGGGAGGCTCCTGATAGCACATTGGCAGATCTGGTGAGTGCTGTTTTCCTGTTGTTTGTTTGTTTGTTTGTTTTTCTTTTATATGGTTTATTCACCTATTACGTTGTCTTTGTAACAAGGAATATTTTCAGTTAGGTTTATCTCTGGCCATTTTTTACTCACAAGCAAAACAAAAGTGAGTATGTACTCACCCGTGTCGTCCATCCGGGCGGGCGTCCGGGCGTCCTGTCGTCCGTAAAAAAACTTTAACGGTTGACTTTTCTCGGACACTATTAAATCTATTAACACCAAATGTGGCATGATGGTGTATGATGACAAGGCCTCAAAAAACATACACAGTGACTCGACCTTGCTTCAAGGTCAAGGTCGCAGAGGCCATAAATGTCGTCCAAAAAACCACCATTTTTCAGATTTCCCAATTTTCTCTGAAGTTTTTGACATTGGATACCTGACCTATATTTGGTATATAGGGCAAAGTAAGCTCTATCTTTTGATACCAGTTTGGTTGACCTTGCTTCAAGGTCAAGGTCACAGGAGCTCTTCAAAAATGGATTGTATACATATTGTGAAGTGACCTTGACCCTGAACTATAAAAGATAACTGTTTCAAACTTCATAATTGTGTGGGGCACATGTCATACTTTCATCATGAGCCACATTTGGTCACATATAATCAAGGTCAAGGTCATTTTGACCCTTATGAAATGTGACCAAAATGGGGTAGTGAACCACTAAAAGTGACTATATCTCATGGTAGAAAGTGCCAATAAGCACCATTGTGCTTCCTATGTCTTGAATTAACAGCTTTGTGTTGCATGACCTTGGATGACCTTGACCTTGGGTCAAGGTCACATGTATTTTGGTAGGAAAAATGTGTAAAGCATTTATTTGTGTATGATGTCATTGGTAGGTTTAGTTGTTTGACCTTGACCTTGAATGTGACCTGAAGGTCAAGGTCATATAAAGGTCAAGGTCAAGCATGTGAGTCGTATGGGCTTTGCCCTTCTTGTTTACTCACATGCAAAACAAAAGTGAGTATGTACTCACCCGTGTCGTCCGTCCGGGCGGGCGTCCGGGCGTCCTGTCGTCCCTAAAACACTTTAACAGTTGACTTTTCTCAGACACTATTAAATCTATTAACACCAAATGTGGCATGATGGTGTATGATGACAAGGCCTCAGAAAACATACACAGTGACTCGACCTTGCTTCAAGGGCAAGGTCGCAGAGGCCATAAATGTCGTCTAAAAAACAGCCATTTTTCACATTTTCCCAATTTTCTCTGAAGTTTTTGACATTGGATACCTGACCTATATTTGTTATATAGGGCAAAGTAAGCTCTATCTTTTGATACCAGTTTGGTTGACCTTGCTTCAAGGTCAAGGTCACATGAGCTCTTCAAATATGGATTGTATACATATTGTGAAGTGACCTTGACCCTGAACTATGAAAGATAACTGTTTCAAACTTCATAATTGTGTGGGGCACATGTCATACTTTCATCATGAGCCACATTTGGTCACATATCATCAAGGTCAAGGTCACTTTGACCTGTATGAAATGTGACCAAATTGGTCAGTAAACAAGGCCATGTAAAGGCGCCGCAGGTAAACTGCCTCTTGCACGGACACCTCACAATGGTTTAGAAACTTGTTGGCAATGTGACGGACTTGTTGTTGCACGCCACAGTTTCCACGTTTGGCCTCGTCAGAAGCATCACGCAGCAGGTCACTCATGCCGCGGTGACCCTTGCTGATGTAGGTGATGATGTAGGCACCACAGGCGTATTCGTTCATCATATACTGCACGTCTGTGTTTGCCATCCAGATTTGAGTTAGGTTATCGTTCCGCGTGTTCATGCGGCTCTCCGATGGTTTGCGTTTGAAGAAGATCTTGGAACTGCTAAGATCTTCCCGCAGTCCAATGTTGTAGTCTTCCTGCGTCAAACACATAAGTTCACAAAACTATCATTCATTTCAGTATTTTATCACTACCGCCCGCTCTGTCACTGAGTTGAGTTGAGTTGAGTTGCACAACCTCTGTACATAGTTCACAACACAACCTTTGTACATAGTTCACAACACAACCTCTGTACATAGTTCACAACACAACCTCTGTACATAGTTCACAACACAACCTCTCAGCATGTGAGTCTTGTGGGCTTTGCCCTTCTTGTTATTTTCTGCATGTCATGCTACACACATTTCTGTCATAGTCTCAGGTTCATGGATGGATGGCTAGATTGATAATGAATAAGCAAATGCAGGTAAAAATCACCATGCTAATGTGATGTCTGAGGTTTATTAATTTTTCATCTAATTAATACAGTAGCTCATTTTGCACACCACTCCCTATGTGTCTCCAGTGTCTGAGTATCTTGAGTATTGGTCACATAAGGATATGTGTTCTCCTGTATGTATAGTATGTGGATGCGCACGATACTGAGCCGCAAAATGAGGACATGAGCATCAACATTTAACTCACTGGCAACGTAGGTTTTTCAAGCATTTTCAAAAATCTAACAAAAATAGAAAGCCATGAAATAATGACAAAAGCTATATATCAAATAAAAGATATTTATTCACTTAATTCAAACAAATCATGATCAAAATGTTTCAATGTGCATGATTTGAGTTATATCTACTGAAATAATGCATGTAATCAGCAAAACCAAAAAAAAAAAAAAAAAAGTTCAAAAATCGTCAGTCAAGTTGCAAGAATTGAAAAATGCTGGAATGGTGCCTTAAAAAAAAATTAAATCTGAAATGCAAAAACAATGCCAATATATTTACCTATATTCTGATAGCATTTGCAATATAAAAAAGGCACCTAGAAAAGAAAAATCACTATATAAATTGATAGATTTTCATGGAAAAGTAGTTGTCGGCCATTTTTGCAAAACATAGGGTGTTCACATAAAAAATTCACTGATTCAAACTCCCCTCAAAAGAAATCATAAAGAAAGGTAACTCACTGTGGAAAAGTGGTCCCTACATAATTCTAAACTGGAGTTGCCTCCCTTAGACCATTCGTGAAAATACAGGAATGTTTTGAAGGCAACGCCCCATATGAGGCGTTACGTTGCCAGAGAGTTAAAAGTGTTTGAAATGAATAAAAACCTATTTTTGAATATGGCACAGGCATGCCTGAATCAGGAAGAGACAGGAAAACAAGTTTATCTTTACAAACCTTCAAGGTATGAAAGGTTAACTTCGGGCATCCAGTGCAACTTTTGAAAGCAATAAAATGTTCGTAACACATGGACACGAAATGCATATTTTATATTTTTGCCACCCCTATTGCGGCCCTCATGGGTAGCTGCTACTTTTGATGAGTATTTTTCAAGCTTTCAGCCCTTGGCCATGTTATTCATTTACGTAGATCAGTGAAGTCAGCAAATTAGCAGCTGAACGTAGGAAGTTGACAACCACTTGTCGGTTTACACGAAATGTTACTTACGTTAGACAACTTTTAGCCATGTATCAAGCGTTACTGGTGATAGTAAAGAAACAATTGATCACAGAAGTACGTTCCAAACACACTTTATGAAGCTGATAAGGTGATTCCAAATTGTGTTCTCTCAAGAGTATTTTCCACAGGGGTAACGAAGTAGGTAGGTGAAGCACGTCCTTGATTTGGTCGCCATGTAAACTGCTTCCATCAGGGGGAATCATTGAAATAAAATATTTCCTTTTCAGATTTTGTCATGATTATATGATACATTCATTCCTCTATTACTAAGTAACAAAGACCAATAGAGTAGAAATAGTCAAGCAGTGCCGTTTTCAGTCAAATCAGGCAAAAGTATGGGCAAGTCACCGAATGGCAATGTCGCGTGATAAGTGGCGACAAATAGTGTGATGTGAGTTAGTCATCTTTATTGTAAATAGACGAGGTGAAAATCCTCTCCATGTTCGCGCTTGCACGCCTGCCACTGTGGGCGTGGCTACCGCGTAGTGGAATGTTATAGCTTCGCTCCAGGAGAGGGGAAGCCGGGAGGGGGTCTTCAAAAGGGTATGAGTTGAATCTACGGGATCTACACAATTGTCAGCAGGGGCTTGTCACCCGCTGGGGCTTTATCGTGTTGCGATTGGAGAAGATAGCCAAGGCGGGAAATCTCTCATTAGTGATTGGAGGTTAATCACGTGAGGAGAGGGACGCTAAGGCTTGAGTGTGTTTGGGAGCTCATTACATCTTCCGTCGTCTTGGATGGAGGGAGCATGCACGCGTCCTCTGGGTTGCGAATGCTAGAGTTGCGGGGTGCAACTCGCGGGCGAAGTCGAGTCGCCCTGGTGGAACTTTCTCCGTATCAACTCTGGTAGCAGTTGATTGCACGAGAATGGAAGAGGAGTTTTCCGTGGGCTAAGACGGAATTCCTGAGGACTTCACCACGGCCTGAGGCTGGGGTAAATATGTCCGCCGCCATATTGTTTTGCCATGTGGGAAAATTGATTGTTAATCTGGGTGGAAAATAAGTCGTTTGCTGGGTACGGGATTCGTATATTAATGGATGAAGTAAATCCATGGGACTTAATTTTCGAGTAATGAAGCTTTGAGTTCAAGCTGACTCGCGGGGGAGCGAGTGAAGCATTTTTTAATTGGGCATCAGGTTGGGGTGCGCCATTTTGAACCTTCGATTCTTGTATGAATGGGCTTCGCAGGGAAGATGGGGTAGTGGGATTATTTGGGCGAAACCTTGTGTGTTTTAGGCTACAAGGGTTATCAACGCTATGCTGTATATAGAGGCGCCTTCTTCGTCGTCGTCTCCGTATCTTCGTCACCATCGCCGGACCGTCGTCGTCTCGGGGTATCTGCTATCGGTGGTCGACTACTCGCGGGAGCAGAGGGCTTCCCGCCTAATCCTCTACACGTCTACTGGTCTGTTTTCCTGTGGTATCTACGTGCCTACGTTATTCCACGAGTGCTGCGTCTTCTTGGTGGAGCCTTGCAGCGCGGTCTCTGCGAGTCTACACGGGTAGAGCTCGCGGGTTTCCTGACGTCTCCGATGAGAAGCTGCGCTGGCTGCGGAGAGCTTGAGCGCGAGGCTGGAGTCGCGTCCGAGGAGCGGGAACGTTCGTCATGCCGTCTTTGTTCAAACGGCTGTGCAAGTATCGTTTCTCTTGTTCGTAGCGCGGTTGCTACTATTTCGTTAAGACAGGTCGGAACTGAGGTTAAAAGTCTAACGAAATCCACTTTGGGTAAAGTGGGGAAAAGTCCGTATTAGGCGGCCTGATCAATTAGGGGAATATTGCATCAGAGGCAGAAAGGAGGGGAGATATGCCAGCATGCACATTTGCCGTCAGAGGCAATGTCTTAGCATTGCTGTATTGCCGCAGGTGGGATAATGCGATGAAGAGGGGAGTGATTCTTCAAGTGGTTCTCTCGTAGGACGGTATTAATCACTCTAGCTCCGTTTGGTTGTGGTAACTCTGCCGAAGTTTAGATCGTCTTCTAAACTGTACTGACTTGGGGAATTAAGCGTGGAGCTTGCAAGTCAGGGTAAATCTCATGACAGACAAGGGGGGAAAGGACTTAATCCACGGGGAGGGGTTCTATTTGTCTGGACACCGGTTGACGCCGGGCGTGCGTCGGTGATAGGAGTATTCGCCAAGACTTCTGAGAAACTGTGTTGGGGTACAGTGACTTGTTCAAGGGTTGGGACAATGTCTTCTTTTCAGATGGACTGAGAAGGGAGAAGTGGGTTTGGGTTACTCTTGGGATTTCTTGTGTGAGAATTGGATGTGGTTATCGCTGTGTTCTTCTGGTTACGTGAGCCGGGGTGGGCCACGTGGAGTCAGCGTACGCTAGCCTGGGAGAAGCGTGCTGTCAGCGATGTGATGGTAAGATGGTTTTTCTTTCCTGTTTATTCTCCACGTGTTATTGCTGTTTGACGGGAGTTGTCTTCTTGTGTGTGCGTGGGTTCGCCGCGTGAGGAGCGACTGCACGAGTGGGGTGGAGTGGAGCGAGACCTGTTTTGTTTATGTCTGGCTGCTTGTTCGTTCAGCCGGAAGTGCCGCCATTGGGGGAAGCAGGGGTGGCCAAGGAATGTGGAGGGGGTTTTGGTAGCGTGCAGCTGGCTGCTGCGTGTGACGTTATACATGGGAGTGGAGTGACTGGATGTTATATCCCATGTGTTGTTTGGTCTATGCTTCTGTCTTATGGAAGTAGGTTGTGATGTTTTTGAAGCGTTCGTCAAAACGTGCGTTAGAAGTTGTAATAGATTAATAAGTTGGGTATTGTTGAATTGATTCCAGTTTCTTGGGAAATAGTGAGGGGAAGAGAGAAGTTTGGAGTTTGTTCTTTTTTGTGCCCTATTCTTAACCCTAGTCACCGGTGACTTAGGTGTTTGTTGTGAACAGGGGTGTTGGTTGTTTGAATTGTTCATTTATCCCCTTGTTTCCTGGGATTGCCTGCTGTTGTTGTTTCTGGGTTACAGGAAGCAGAAGTTGTCATCTTGCCTGCTGACTGTTCCACCCTTTGCATTGTTTTGTTTTCTTTTTCTTGCTGCAGTTTATTTCAGCCTACCTTCTTCTGCAGTCTTGGGCTACTGGGAGGGGTAGTTAACCTTTGAATAAACTTGTATTTTATTTGAAAACTGATTCACTGGCCTGTATTTATTTGAACTTGGGTTGTTTTTCTTGTTATTGTGGTGTCCCCCCAAGGAGTGGAGGTTAGTTTAGTTTGTAAACTCTTTTACTTATCTGGGTTACTTCTCCCGGGGGCGATTATATCGTCCCCTGGGAGGGAACTCTTAACTTCTAAAGTTTTTAGATAAGTAGAAACGCGACAGGCAAGTTTGGCTCAATATCGTGTGCGTCCACATATGTCTTTTTGTCTCAACTTTTTTCTCATGTCTCTAAGCCTGCCAGTTCATCAGCTGGGCCATCTGGCCCCATATTTGTCCACCTAACTGTCTACCTGCCTATCTCCTCCTTACCCATGTGCCTGTTCGTCTGCCTTCATATCTTTGTACAGAAACCCCTACTCACCCATCTGCCCACTTTTCTTTCTGTCTACCCCTGTCTCCAGCTCACTTACCTCCCTGCTTATCTGTCTTCAAGCCTGTGTACCTAATTACCTACCTACCCATCTGCCTACTTTTCTCTCTGCCTATCTGCCTGTCACCAAATCACCCAATTGCCTGCTTACCTGTCCTCATGCTAATGTATCTAAATGTTTACCTACCCATTTGCACACTTTTCTATCTACTTGTCTCCAGCTGTGTCCATTTGCCTGCTTACCTGTCTTCATGCTGATGTACCTGAATAGTCATCTGCCTACTTTTCTCCCTGCCTACATGTCTATTTTTTTTTCCTTTCTTTTTCTTCTAGATTCTATTTGAAATCATCTGTCTCAAACAGCAGGGCAATAAGTTCCCTGGTTGTTGACCTTTTTTAATGTTTATTAATGAAATACCTGTCTATACTTACTGCATTCTATGTGCCCAGGCTGTGGGAATGGGAGCACAGTTCTTGAAGCTGGGTGCTCCAATGCGGGGAGAACGTGTGGTCAAGCTGAACCGCCTGATGCAGATCGAGGAGGAGCTGCAGTCAATAGGTGCCCTGGTCAGCGAGAAAGCGTTCACCTTCCCCAAACTGACCCTTCCTCCTCCCCCCACCCCCCCAAATGATGGGGTGGAGGAACCCCAGACAACCAACAAGAAGGAAGGAAAGAAGAAGTAGTGGCGGACGTGAGGACTGGTGTGCATTTTGGAATGCCTGGAAAAAACCTTGTGACAACAGGAACTTTCATTGTGGTCTTCAGCTGCTACTGCATCTTTCATTCCCAGGACCGAGCAGGTGGGGGGATTCCGGCAGGGAATTGTTGAGTGAACAGCCGAGGTTGCTTTCAAAATGGAGCTTTTTGTTTCTGGTTTTTTTACCCTCATCCTGGCAAAAGAAAATTGCAGGATAGCAATGTGTTGCTCTGAAGTATTCCTTGCAACATTTCAAGAAACTGATTTCAAAAAGTTTACAACTATGCAGATCTATGTCAACAAATGGCTCCATTTTTTACTCACATGCTAAGCAAAAGTGAGTCTATGTACTCACCCGTTTCGTCCGTCTGGGCGTCCGGGCATCCGGGCGTCCAAAAACTTTAACGTTGGATTTTTCTCGGAGACTATTAAGTCTATCAATACCAAATGTGGCATGATGGTGTATGATGACAAAGCCTCAAAACACATACATAGTGACTTGACCTTGCTTCAAGGTCAAGGTCGCAGGGGCCATAAATGTTGTCTAAAAATACAGCCATTTTTCACATTTTCTCAATTTTCTCTGAAGTTTTTAAGATTGGATACCTCACCTATACATGGTATATAGGGCAAAGTAAGCCCTAATTTTTTATACCAGTTTGGTTGACCTTGCTCTAAGGTCAAGGTCACAGGAGCTCTTCAAAGTTGGATTGTATACATACTTTGAAGTGACCTTGACCCTGAACTATGGAAGATAACTGTTTCAAACTTAATAATTATGTGAGGCACATGTTATACCTTCATCATGAGACACATTTGGTCACATATCATCAAGGTCAAGGTCACTTTGACCCTAACCCATTAGACACTATGACGGTATACACAAAAGGGTCCTGAAAACCTGAGCCTTTTTCAGAAAAACTGAAGAAGTCGGGTACGTTTACAAAAAATGTATTAACTCCACTTGTAACAATCACAGAGACACAAAATAAGCATCGTCTTAAAGCTGACATCCATTGCTACAAGCTCATACAATCAAATACAACACACTACAAGTCAAAATTTAGGAATTATTTTTAAAATTTGAAAATAGTGCAAAAACGGACACATTCACCTTGATTTTCAGTTCAAAATTATGGTTTTTAGAAAGAAAACCTCCCAAATAAGCTCAAAACAGACTCTTAATGGATAATTTACTCATTTAGCTATCTGCTGAAACAAAATGCAAAGTCCTAAATCAATTTGTTCATGAGATATAGCAAATATGGTACATGACATGAAATCGCAAAAAAAAAAAATTTTTTTTACATGATCACAAAGTAATTTTCACCATGCCTTTTTTCACTCAGATAAAGGTAAACATGAAGCACATGCATGACATGACAGATAATATAAAGAGAAAAGGTGCAAGACATGCATTTGCAAGTGATAAAGTCTTTCAAAAATAGGCATGCATTAATTAGCAAGTGATAAAGTCTTTCAAAAATAGGCATGCATTAGCAAGTGATAAAGTCTTTCAAAAATCATGATTTTTTTACATTACTTGGAGCTGGCAGGAGGTGGATTCCTCTGTCTCTCTCTCTCTCTCTCTCAGCATATCGATTTGTCTCTGTCACAAGTCGTTTTCCCACATCGCGTGTGTGAAGATCAGAGAGAAGACATGAAGAGGCTTTGCGTCCGAGGGGATGCCAATCTTCACTCCTTGAGCGCGTCGAAAGGCGTGTCGTGTGCGAGAACGAAAATTTTCTGTCTGCCACGATCCTTGGAAGCCTAGAAACTCTTCCTCCGACGATTCCTCCTCCAACATCTCTCGCATCCACTGGTCCTATTGAAGCGGATGTTCCGGCGCATCGACATCATCGAAATCAGAATTAAAATCGGCATCAATGTCGCTTCCTTCGCACTTATCCGATGCGGAGTCGGCGATGACGCGAAAAAAGTCAGAACGTCAGTCGAAATCTTGACAAAAATCGCCACAATACAGCTAAAACTTGTCCGATTTCGATAAAACTTTCACTAGCGTAGTGCGCAGTCACTCTGCTTCCCAGCAGGCATTGCGATAAGTCGGCCATTACCGTTGCTAATTTTAGATCTCGACGTAAACACCGCGAGGGTAAGATGAGACGCGTGCGTCGCTCCCGAAGCGAAGGGGGGATGCAACGTGCGCGTTCCATCCGAAGCGAAATGTGACCAAAATGGGGTAGTGAACCACTAAAAGTGACTATATCTCATGGTAGAAAGTGCCAATAAGCACCATTGTGCTTCCTATGTCTTGAATTAACAGCTTTGTGTTGCATGACCTTGAATGACCTTGACCTTGGGTCAAGGCCACATGTATTTTGGTAGGAAAATGTGTAAAGCATTTCTTAGTTTAGTGTATGATGTCATTGCTAGGTATAGTTGTTTGACCTTGACCTTGAAGGTCACATGAAGGTCAAGGTCATGTAAAGGTCAAGGTCAAGCATGTGAGTGGTATGGGCTTTGCCCTTCTTGTTTTACTTGAGGAAATGCTGATTATACAAATGAATGTAAAAGGAATACACACTCGTTCTCAGAACTGAACAAGCCTCTTTGGAATATTTTGCTCTTTGATGTAATGGCACAAAGATCAAATCCGGACAAAAAGGCATTATTGTGAGAGTTGATGTACACATTGTTTTTTGTACTTTTTCATACAGAAATGTATTTTTCTAGTTTAAATTGTTGACATGTTGCAGCTATTTGTTACAGTTAAAGGATAAGTAAAAATTAAAAATTAAAAATAAACAATTTTGTTATTGTAATTTATTGGACAATAATGCCAACTTTTAGATTTTTTTTAAATGATGAAACATCATCTTGTTACAAGTTTTCCTTTAGAGATGTTCTTCTTTTGTTGCAATACACAGGATACTATGAATTTCTTTCAGCTTGGAGAAGCTGATGAAACAACTGCTGATAGTGCATCCAACAGTGATGTGTAACTAGACAGTAGGTCATTGTTTAGTTTTAACAAATTAATTCTCATTACATTCATTCCGTCCATTCAGCTACATGGAAGTCTACAGAAATGTAAAAATATTTATATGAATAAAATTGTTATTTTGTCAGTTGTTTCATCCTTTGCCTTCTTATGTCTTGTTGTGCAAGCTACATCATGTGCATGCAAAAGCATTATACTATTATAAGCTTGAGTCTGTTGTGCTGTCTGCATCCATGGGCTCAGCTTCACTGCTTTGCACACAGGTATCACACTGTTTGCTTCATACCTAATTTGCCTTTGTGTGTGATGGATGGTTGATTTTGGTGGTTAGGTATATCAGTATGCTTTAGCATTGCCCTCAGTCTCTACCAAATGAATGGACATGTTCATTCATTTAAGTACAATCCTGTAGAAAATCTGCCAAACTTCCCATCCTCCATTGTCACCCCTGTCCCCTCCACAATGCATTGCCAGGCACCCCATGATGCAGATGTATGATAGCACTTTGAAGCCTAACCCTTGCACTCTTCATAACAAAAGTGCCCATGGATCAGTTCATCTGGCATTCCCTTTAACTGTTTCCAGACGCAGTATTTTTATTGCGTCTTATCCCTGGAATCGCAAGAAAATGGATGTGTTTTGAAAAATTGTATTAAAAAAAATACTAAAGCTGTGAAAATTAAGTATAGTTTTCTTAATTCAGTTATACCCTTACAAGAAGAAAAATTATGCAGATGTATAGTAGCATCATATGAACCTATGCATTGTCAACTTTACAAATGAGTTAATTTAAAGGAATTTTGCAATGAACACTTTTTTCCTTATCTTTGTTCATTATCATTTTATTTATTCATCATACATATATTCATTCGCGTTTTTCTATGTTGTCGAGAAAATGACTCTTATCTATTACTGATATATTTCATCCACATATAGACTCTTTTTGACTCACATGCGAAGCAAAAGTGAGTCTATGTACTCACCCTTTTCGTCCGTCCTGGCGTCTGTAAAAAAACTTTAACGTTGGATTTTTTTTTCTGCATGATGATGTATGATGACAAGGCGTACAAAAACATATATGGTGACTTGACCTTGCTTCAAGGTCAAGATGGCAGGGGCCGTAAATGTTGTCTAAAAACAGCCATTTTTCACATTTTCCCAATTTTCTCTGAAGTTTTTGAGATTGGATACCTAACCTATATATGGTATATAGGGCAAAGTAATCCCTATCTTTTGATACCAGTTTGATTGACCTTGCTTCAAGGTCAAGGTCACAGGAGGTCTTTAAAGTTGGATTGTATACATATTTTGAAGTGACCTTGACCCTGAACTATTGTAGTACACATGTGATACTTTCATACTAGGTCACCTGTGGCTTCCGTCCGGGCGTCCTGTCATCCGTAAAAAACTTTAACGTTGAATTTTTCTCAGAGATTATTAAGTCTATCAACACCCAATTTGGCATGATGGTGTATGATGACAAGGCGTACAAAAACATACATAGTGACTTGACCTTGCGTCACAGGAGCTCTTTAAAGTTGGATTGTATACATATTTTGAAGTGACCTTGACCCTGAACTATGGAAGATAACTCTTCCAAACTTCATAACATTGTAGTACACAAGCTATACTTTCATACTAGGTCACCTGTGTCATCCGTCCAGGCATCCTGTCGTCCGTAAAAAAACTTTAACGTTGGATTTATCTCGGAGACTATTAAGTCTATCAACACCCAATTTGGCATGATGGTGTATGATGACAAAGCGTACAAAAACATACACAGTGACCAAGGTCACAGGGCCGTACATGTTTTTTAAAAACAGACATTTTTCACATTTTCCCAATTTTCTCTGAAGTTTTTGAGATTGGATACCTGACCTATATATGTTATATAGGGCAAAGTAATACCTATCTTTTGATACCAGTTTGGTTGACCTTGCTTCAAGGTCAAGGTCACAGGAGCTCTTCAAAGTTGGATTGTATACATACTTTGAAGTGACCTTGACCCTGAACTATGGAAGATAACTGTTTCAAACTTAATAATTATGTGGGGCACTTGTTATACTTTTATCATGAGACACATTTTGTCATATATCATCAAGGTCAAGGTCACTTTGACCCTTATGAAATGTGACCAAAATGGGGTAGTGTACCACTAAAAGTGACCATATCTCATGGTAGAAAGTGCCAATAAGCACCATTGTGCTTCCTATGTTTTGAATTAACAGCTTTGTGTTGCATGACCTTGGATGACCTTGACCTTGGGTCAAGGTCACATGTATTTTGGTAGGAAAAATGTGTAAATCATATCTTAGTGTATGATGTCATTGGTAGGTTTAGTTGTTTGACCTTGACCTTGAAGATCACCTGAAGGTCAAGGTCATATAAAGGTCAAGGTCAAGCATGTGAGTTGTATGGGCTTTGCTCTTCTTGTTTATCATTTTCTCCATGTGGTCACTGGTTTGGCTCTGTACCTTAGTAAACTTCAAATGACTTTGAAACAGCATTCTGAAAATGTCAGTGCCTCACGGTAAAAGCAAAGAGTAAATCTCATAAAGTTCATTTTCAACCCTTCATCCTTCCATCCTTGCCTAGGAGAGGCGGTGCACACAGCAGATTAACTCTAACCTGACAGATGAACATGAGACAACTTGTTACGAAACGCATATTTCCCATTTGCTCCTGGTTGTGGTTATATCATATAATGGGTTGGGAATTATCTGCCAAGCCATAGTGTAGTTTGATATTGCTGCCAAGCCAGTGTTGATGATGGGATTTATATGGTGAATGGAGTTTTGGAAGGGAAATCGAACAGTGAACCTTGTTTTCCTTCCAATGGAGAAACGAACTTAGTAGAACGTTTGGGAGGATATTAAATTCATCTCGGTTCACACTCTGCCATTGACCAATCTGCAGTGAACTTTTTAGGGAACGGACTAATGAGACAGCTCAGTTATTGTTCAATGGGAAGGTGGATGGCTATGTGAACAGTTGATTGGTTGTTTGGTATGATATCGTGAATCAAGACATCCTCTAACGCTGTGATTGGTCAAGGACAACAGGTAGACTTTTGCTGTCGTATTTAAACCCGTGTTCTGGAATAACACGCGTGCCCGTTGCAGAATTTTCACAGAGACAGCCCACGTGTGGACGGCGCCCTGTCTTAGAAAGAGTTCACGTGTTGAACTGTCTGTGAAAGCTGATGAAGTTTCGTCCGCTGACGAATTATGCCCAGTAAGCTACTTCAATTGGCTGTGGGTAGACAGAAAGCTGAATGGAGGACTGCCCTCACTTCTGACTGCAGAGAGAGACAACGCATAAAGTATCACGAGTTCTCGTTTTTGCAACGTTTCCCTCTCCTGAGTGAACTACCTCCTGACCACCCTGTATGGAGAAATTGTCTTTAGAAATTCTCCAACTCCTGACAAACCACCTGCGAGAAAACTCTGACCGTCTCCCGCATCGTTCCCCTCCTCGTCGCCCTCTCAAGTTGCCTTGCCTGCTGTCTGCCCGCCACGGGAAGGATTTGCCGTCTGCTTGACTGCCCCACCGGACGTCTGTCCACGGGTCCACGCCGGGACTTCTACATCTCCTGAATCAAGTACAAGTCAAGACCTCCGCCTCCACTACAAGAATCGAGAAATCACGACTGCCTCCTCTCCTATGCGAGGCAAACCCATGTTTCGTCGTATTTTGTGAAGTGCGTCCATGAGTGGACATCCCAAAATTCCCCTCTCCCTATAGTGTGTGTGGAATTTCATTCATTGGAAAGCGAGCCCACGTTGCTCGCTACGGATTGGCTGAACGCCACGACAGATCTGAGATGTGAGTATAGTTTTCCCATCTGGCTTGGCAGCCTTTATCAGTTAATTATTATCTATTCTGGGGAAGGGTTCATTTCATTTAGAAATGCGTTTCAGTATCTCCATGACTTATTAATTATTGTGTCGAAATTATCACTCATGACCAATTTGTTTATCATTGATTAAAGCTGTATTTGAACTTTGATTTCGGTATCCCAGTCCTCATTTACGTACGTACGTCATCCTTGTGTGAATGATGGATTGGAAGGTGCCAAGTAGTAATGAAGTACCCTAGACATTCAACGAGCCAAAGAAAAGATTAATAATCTTTTAATACTACTTGTAACACATGGGGTCTTCGTCCGAGATTGAATCTAAATGTAAAGCATGGGGGCCTTTCGTCTCGGGATAATTGAATGAAAATTTGTAATATATGAGGTCTTTGTGTAAATCTATGAGATAAATTCTGAAGCTATATTTATCAATCAGAGAGTTGACCTGCATTGATTGTGCCTTGAGTGATTGCTGTGACCTGACCTGCATTGCTATTTCACCCTTGCTCACATGATCCATTATGCATTAGGCGTGAGTGGTTGTTGTGACACGGCCTGACCTTTGCTCTTGTGATCTGCCACTTAGTGACTCGATTTGACGTTGTTGGGTTCATTAGAGATCGTGCAGTTAGTGCTGTTTGGAGATTTGCTGAGTGTTGCTATTTTTGGTGACTGTGGAATTAGTAACTTTTCGCCATGGCTGATGGAGGGGAGTGGCCAACTAGGTTGGAGATCCTGGGGTTAGAGATCGTGCATTTAGTGCTGTTTGGATTTTTGCTGATTCATTAGTGTTTGTGAGGCTAGTGAATATTTTACAATGGAGGATGAAGAAGAATTGCCGACCATTGATTTGATCCATTCAGTAGATAAGGCAGGATTAGAGTTGCTGATAGAGAAATTTAGTTTGAGTGCAGGAGAAGGGGCTACTGAATATGATTTGCGAAGGATTTTGTGCAGATTCAGAAGAGAGGAGTTAGCCAGGAAACTGAGGGAGAAGTATGAGAGAGAGAGAGAGAGAGGAAAGGGAGAGAGCTAGGAAGGTTGCAGAGAGAGCCAGGGAGGCGGCCGAGAAGTTAGAGAGAGAGAGGAGAGAGAGAGAGAGAGCTGAGGAGGAAGAGAGAGAGAGAGAGAAGAGACAGGAATCATTGGCAAGATGGTTGGGAATACAGAAGCAGAGACAGATAGAGAGATATGAGGCAGAGCGGAGAGAGAGAGAGAGGAGGGAGGCTACAGAAAAGTTAAGGGAATGGAGAGAGGAGTTTGAGAGGAGGGAGGAGGATAGAGAGAGAGAAAGGGATCACATGCCACAGGTGTTTTGAGATAGGACACAGGAGACGTGATTGTCCAGTCCGAGGGAGTGGATGGAGGAAGGAAGAACGATGTGTGAGCCAGCCACCTAGGAATGTCAGATGTTTCAGGTGTAAGAAAGTGGGTCACATGATGCGAGACTGTCGAACGAGAATGGGTTCTAATGTCAGGCCTCGTGTAGCCTTTGTGGGAAAACTTAGGGTAGTGCCTGAGTCTAACGAGAATCAGTTTGAAAAGGGGAATGATAGAGTTCACCCTTATGAGCCTGTAGTGCTCGGAGTTCCTCAGAGTGAAGAGAGTCGGAAGGGGAATGATAGAGTTCACCCTTATGAGCATGTAATGCTCGGAGTCCTGTATGCAAGGGATGAGATTGATAGGGATGACGAGTTTCTCCCTAGGAGAGTGGTGATGCGTTCCACTCGGAGGTTAGAGAGTGAGTCTGAGAGGGGAGTGGTGATGCGTTCCACTCGGAAGGAGAGAGAGAGGTTAGAAAGTGACAAGACAGAGTTAAAGACAGAGTCAAAGACAGAGTCAAAAACAGAGTCAGAGACAGAGTTAAAGACAGAGTCCAAGACAGAGTCAAAAACAGAGTCAGAGACAGAGTTAAAGACAGAGTCAAAGACAGAGTCAAAAACAGAGTCAAAGACAGAGTTACTGACCTCGAGTTCAGAAACAGTGGGAGGGAGATTAGCCCTAATGGAAGAGCAGAAGTGTGACCCTGATTCTTGCTGTCTGTATGAGCAGGCAGAGGAAGAAAACAAAGGTGATGAATCACCTGGGTACTTTCTGAGAGAAGTGTGTGTGACTGGTGAAGAGCCAGCAGAGGTAGACTGTGAGATGGAAGTCGAGCCTGAGTCTTATGGAAAGACTGGTGTGAGAATGACTGAAGGAGAGAAGCAGGATGGAGAGAGGGATGTGTGCTTGCAGATCAGGGATGTGCCTAGTGTAGCCCCAGATAGCAAGAGGTTAGTGTGTACTGACCAGTGTTCAGAGAGCAACTGCAATGATAGTAGTCTAGCAGTGCCATTGATGGAAGTCAAGCTTGAATCTAGACTAGAGACTGTAGAGTTGTCTCCCTTGAAAGTGCGATGTAGTCTGCCAGGACTGCATGCAAGGAAGAGAGGGGAGGAAGAATGCATGTGCGTGCTTTCTTTCCTGTGTGATTGGCTAGAGGAAGTGAACGCGATCACATGTGCTGTCGAGAGTCAGAGAAAGACTAGACAGCTAGAGAAGAGGTGGTACGATTGGAAGAAGAGAAAGAAAGGGCTGATCTTCGACAGATGAATGAATGGTGTGGGAGAGAGTGTGCTGTGTTGAGGTTGTGGCTTGAGTGGAGAATGCTGCGTGTTGCAGGTGTTTTGTTCCACTTCACTGTGAGAGGTATGGATGGTGTTGAAGTGTAGTGAGAAACAGTGCTTAGTCTGTAGTGCTGTGTAGGTCAGAGTGACCTGCCGAGTATCACTGTTTGGGTTAGTTGTGTGTGTGGCCCTGTGTGGTCATATGCTTAAATAGTTTAATTGTCCCTCCATGGTGGAGAGACATGGGGGCTCGAATAGTTTACAGTCTTGATGTGGGAGGACCGCATTAGACGATAGAGGAGTCATGAGCTGTGGTTTCTGGCCATGGATGATAGTTGTTTGAGGTTTCTCCATCGCCAAGATCACGACCCTCTAAGTGTAGTTTGGATATGTAACCGTCTGAACATGGGATTATTTAGCTATGCTAAATTCAGAGGTTATTTCAAGAAGCCTGGAGCTTAGTCTGTTTGTCTTTATGTGGAGAAGCATAGTGGATCTTAGTTTTGAGATCTAGTGGATGGTTCCTTGCTGTTGAGCCTTCACAGGTATTGCCATTTTCCCAGAGGTGGGAAGGGCACGTGTAGTTTGTCAGTTGGTTTTTCCAATAGAGCAATCAGTTGTTCCTTATGCTTTAAAGGTACCTTTAGCTTGTTCATTAGTTTTCTCTCTAGGAGAAAAAGACTAAGGTGACTGAGACTATTAAGAGGGAAGCATCACCCCTAGGAGGCTGTCGGGTTGACGGAGATATCAGGAATAGCTGAGAGAGGGTCATGAAGTCCTCACTGCCTGTCTCTGTACCGATTGACCTAGTAGTGAAATAGACTACGTAACCTGGGAGCTCCCTGCTGTTGTTGGAGAGGATGTTGGGTGTGATGTTGTGTTGAATTTTGGTGTTATTCTCACGCAATGGTTTGGTTTTTGCGTGACTTAATAACATCCTGTTGTTGATGTTGGAGTTGTAGAGTTTTTGAGTGGAACTCTTTCACATTAACCCCTTTTGAGTTTGGATTTATTACAGGTATAGAAGCTTTGTGACCTGTTTGTGATTTTCTTAAGGGATATGGTGAAATGTCTCCACTTATGCTTGTGTTTAGTTCATGTTGATGAACCTATCGTGAAAAATTTCATGCTATAAAATTTTTCTCGTATAGGGAGGGAGGTATGTTACGAAACGCATATTTCCCATTTGCTCCTGGTTGTGGTTATATCATATAGTGGGTTGGGAATTATCTGCCAAGCCATAGTGTAGTTTGATATTGCTGCCAAGCCAGTGTTGATGATGGGATTTATATGGTGAATGGAGTTTTGGAAGGGAAATCGAACAGTGAACCTTGTTTTCCTTCCAATGGAGAAACGAACTTAGTAGAACGTTTGGGAGGATATTAAATTCATCTCGGTTCACACTCTGCCATTGACCAATCTGCAGTGAACTTTTTAGGGAACGGACTAATGAGACAGCTCAGTTATTGTTCAATGGGAAGGTGGATGGCTATGTGAACAGTTGATTGGTTGTTTGGTATGATATCGTGAATCAAGACACCCTCTAACGCTGTGATTGGTCAAGGACAACAGGTAGACTTTTGCTGTCGTATTTAAACCCGTGTTCTGGAATAACACGCGTGCCCGTTGCAGAATTTTCACAGAGACAGCCCACGTGTGGACGGCGCCCTGTCTTAGAAAGAGTTCACGTGTTGAACTGTCTGTGAAAGCTGATGAAGTTTCGTCCGCTGACGAATTATGCCCAGTAAGCTACTTCAATTGGCTGTGGGTAGACAGAAAGCTGAATGGAGGACTGCCCTCACTTCTGACTGCAGAGAGAGACAACGCATAAGGTATCACGAGTTCTCGTTTTTGCAACGTTTCCCTCTCCTGAGTGAACTACCTCCTGACCACCCTGTATGGAGAAATTGTCTTTAGAAATTCTCCAACTCCTGAGAAACCACCTGCGAGAAAACTCTGACCGTCTCTCGCATCGTTCCCCTCCTCGTCGCCCTCTCAAGTTGCCTTGCCTGCTGTCTGCCCGCCACGGGAAGGATTTGCCGTCTGCTTGACTGCCCCACCGGACGTCTGTCCACGGGTCCACGCCGGGACTTCTACATCTCCTGAATCAAGTACAAGTCAAGACCTCCGCCTCCACTACAAGAATCGAGAAATAACGACTGCCTCCTCTCCAATGCGAGGCAAACTCATGTTTCGTCGTATTTTGTGAAGTGCGTCCATGAGTGGACATCCCAAAATTCCCCTCTCCCTATAGTGTGTGTGGAATTTCATTCATTGGAAAGCGAGCCCACGTTGCTCGCTACGGATTGGCTGAACGCCACGACAGGTCTGAGATGTGAGTATAGTTTTCCCATCTGGCTTGGCAGCCTTTATCAGTTAATTATTATCTATTCTGGGGAAGGGTTCATTTCATTTAGCAATGCGTTTCAGTATCTCCATGACTTATTAATTATTGTGTCGAAATTATCACTCATGACCAATTTGTTTATCATTGATTAAAGCTGTATTTGAACTTTGATTTCGGTATCCCAGTCCTCATTTACGTACGTACGTCATCCTTGTGTGAATGATGGATTGGAAGGTGCCAAGTAGTAATGAAGTACCCTAGACATTCAACGAGCCAAAGAAAAGATTAATAATCTTTTAATACTACTTGTAACACAACTCTTGCTATATCCTGGTGGAATTTATCCCCTTCTTGGAGAAAGAAGATTCTGCTGAATTAAAGATGTGCAAACTCTGGGGTTGGGATAGTTGTTGTTGTTGACAAAATGACAGTAGATTTACAGAACTAGGCCAACAAATGAGCTATAAAATTTTGGCATTGTCACTTTACACAAGAATAATAATTTCACAGAGATAGCACAATATTCTGTGTGGTTTTTTTACTCACATGCGAAGCAAAAGTGAGTCTATGTACTCACCCGTTCCGGGCATCCGGGCGTCCGGGCGTCCGAAAACTTTAACATTGGAATTTTCTCGGAGACTATTAAGTCTATCAATTCCAAATGTGGCATGATGGTGTATGATGACAAGGCCTCAAAACACATACATAGTGACTTGACCTTGCTTCAAGGTCAAGGTCACATCGGCCGTAAATGTTGTCTAAAAAACAGCCATTTTTCACATTTTCTCAATTTTCTCTGAAGTTTTTAAGATTGGATACCTCACCTATATATGGTATATAGGGCAAAGTAAGCCCTATCTTTTAATATCAATTTGGTTGACCTTGCTTCAAGGTCAAGGTCACAGGAGCTCTTCAAAGTTGGATTGTAACATATTTTGAAGTGACCTTGCCCCTGAACTATGGAAGATAACTGTTTCAAACTTAATAATTATGTGGGGCACATGTTATACTTTCATCATAAGACACATGTGGTCACATATCAAGGTCAAGGTCACTTTGACCCTTATGAAATGTTACCAAAATGGGGTAATGAACCACTAAAAGTGACCATATCTCATGGTAGAAAGTGCCAATAAGCATCATTGTGCTTCCTGTCTTGAATTAACAGCTTTGTGCTGCATGACCTTGGGTCTAAGACACATGTATTTTGGTAGGAAAAATGTGTAAAGCATTTCTTAGTGTATGATGTCATTGCTAGGTGTAGTTGTTTGACCCTGAAGGTCAAGGTCATATAAAGGTCAAGGTCAAGCATGTGAGTCATATGGGCTTTGCCCTTCTTGTTTACTTTTTCAGACGGCTTGTATGCCAAAGTACACCCCTCATCAAAGAGCACTGAGTTCTGTGTGCTTTCAGAGCCTGTTTCAGCCATGCTTGCTCAGCCAGCCCCCAGCAGCAGATATGTGCCTTCATCATCATCATCATAGTCATAGTCATCATCGAAGTCATCATCAATGCCATCACAATCACTCCAACCACCATTACTCTCCAAAATAAACAAAGAGCAAAAATACAAGACGGATCATCACGTTTTTAATGAAAAGAATCCAAAGCTCCGTCACTTTTCCTTTTCTCTTCAATATCTAATTGTTATTAAAATTGATAATCATCAAAGCAAGTCTATGCTCCTGTAGTAATCGAAACAAAATTGCTGGTCAACATAAATATTCACCGAGTGTTGTGCATCGGTCAAAAGGAACAAAAACTATGGTGATTGACATTTTCAAAATAATGACAAACATGTATTTAAAAAAATTATTCTGACAACAAACCAAAGTTCTGAACATATGAGCAAATGTAATATTCTTTTCACCTGTCTCTAAAACGAATGTGACAAGATATCACTTATGTCACTTGTACAAACATTATCAAGTATCAACTTATTTGTGGGGAAAATGCTCACCGTCATGCAAATGCACCCTTACAAGTGTGGGCTCAAATACTAGCTGTTTGAAAATTGTTTTTGTTGATGTGTTTATCAGATGTAGTAAATGAACAAATGCATGAATTTGGTCATGTTGACTATGTAAGGACATTACACACTTAAATCTGTAGAATGTAAATGATAAACTTCTTTGTCTTAAACAGAAAGAGACATGCTATTTATTGCACAATACTATAGGAAACTCTTAGATTGAGAAACTACTCTTAATACGTTTTTGTTTTGATTTTGTTTCAGGATTATTGAACAGTATTATAGAAAACGTTTAGATCGGTAAAATATGTTTCATACTTTTTTCGTTGTTGCATGATTATTGCACACTACTATTGAAAACTTTTAGATCAGGAAGATACTCTTTAACCATGCGGTCTATTAAAGCAAGAAATATCTTGCATTACCGACTACTGGAGCATGAGTAAACGTTAAACAGCAAACTTAACTTTATAGTGCTGATTCTACACTAACAATGTGCTACAAATTGTGTACCACGGGTGCCTTCTGATAAGTAATACTTTACTTCTGAAGTAATGTATACATTTCAAACGTAGACTGCAGATACATATAAATATAGCTACAGCAGATAATGTCATTTCAGATTGCACAAAGTCTCAACTCTGCATTCATGTCTATTTCCTCTAGCAATGTCTGTCCAAATAGAATTTAATGTAGCCCAGCAGAAACTTAGCCGTGGAAATTGTGAGGACAAGAATATAAGTTTTTGCAAAAGAAGTTGAAGTTTACTGAGATTAAAATGGCACCAAATTCTGCACAGCAGTGTTTTATCGCCTAGGTATCCTAAAATCACTACGTAATACATTGCACACTTAACGATACTGCATCTCATTGCAAATAATATCGTAATCATAGAAACAGTTTATGTAATACCATAACGTAAACTGTAGAAGACATAGCATACATACTAACACATGCAATGCAAAAACTCGTAACTTCACATGTAGTCTCATTACCCTCCAGATTTCGTATTCAAACCCCAGAAGTATGTACAGATCACTCATGCATGACGGGGAGAATTTGTTACACGCTTCTGTGGTGGCAGCACGCTACTGTTTCATTGTTCATTGCACAGCGGCATCAATGCCCCTCTACAGCCTTTCCTTCTCCTGTCGTGGCAGTTGGGTGGATGGCTCATGCCAGCAAGCTGCCCGCAACCTTTAAGGTGCAGATTCTGAAAGAGACAACCGTAGGTTATTCCGGGGATTTGTGCGGGGACTAACACAACAGGTTTTTGATTCAGCAAGGTAGGAACAATATGAATTAATGTGATCAAATTTAATAGACCTTCCAGGATAATTCCACAACAATGTACACATACGGGTACTATGAAACGCTCATGCACATGTGTGCATGCCAGCTCTTGCATGTTCACGTGCGTATGTATGCACACGGACACATTCATATGCTGTCACAGTCCTGATTTGACATCTTCACTTCCCTTGTTTCTTGATCATGTTGTAGTTTGTTTTGTTTTTGTTTGTTTTATATCGTTGACCCTATTCATGTTTAAGCTCAATGTAAATATTTCATAACCAGTACAAACTTGTAAAAGCATATTTTAATGACGTTTTTGTCTCAGCGACAAGGCAACAAGTGCTGAAAGATCAAAATGACACTCACCATCGAGATCAGACACTGATTTCTTGACTTTCCTGAACACCTGGGACAGCTCTGAGTCGGCCTGTGCCGGCCTATCCATGCTGGAATGCTCCAACCGAGAAGATGTTCCTGCATCCACAATGCTTTCTTCACTTTTTCCTCGCTTCAAGTTGGACTGCAAAAACAACAGTGAACAACAAAAGTTAAACATCCGAGCTTTACGGGTAGAGTCCAAGAATAGGAAATCTCTCTTGTTTTTCTTATTTGATTACATGTAAATCAAAGAAGAAAAAAAATATGTAAAGAATCTATTGATGAATGAATGTTGATACATATGTTAATGCAGATCTCACACTGTCATCAAAGTGTTGAAAAATCGACCTACTCATGCAATCAAAGTTATGGAAATAGTTAACCAGAACATTTGCTCCAGATAAACTTCATGAAAATGATTCAAAATACGTTGTGCAAAGTGTCAACTTTGTGGCATATTCCTTTTCCGGTAAGACCAAGAACTTTTATGTCAGTCCTTGTACAGCAAACAACGTAGGAATATTTCCTGCATGATGATGCTCTCTGTTGCATGAAAGTGAAAGTTTGCATCATACCGTCGTAGCTCTTGTAGATACCATCCATTCTCCTGGATGGGGAAGAGCAACAATTTCAAAGCATGATACCCAAGCAAGCATCCAAAGGATACATGCATCGTCAAATACTGCACTCTTTGCTGAAATGTCCTCTAGGCAAAACATCTGTCTTCGTATTCAAGAAGACTGCAGACGAGCTTATTTTTATCTGTGAAACCACTTTGAGTAGGACTCAGTCAATGGCACGCTTTGATCATTCTGGATGTGCATGCATATATACACACATACTACCCAAATAATGAGTGTGGGATCTTCACCACAGGGCTAGATAAGCAAAAGAGCTCAGCAAAAGAGCCAAGATGTTTTACGTTCTCTGTGCTCTCTGCCCAGCAAGACGGAGCTACTCACCAGCAAGTTCTGCAGCTCTGACATGGCTCCTGCCTCCTCACTGGTGCTGGTCTTTGGGGCCTACATACAGAAGCAGGGATCAGAGTACAGTGAGGAGTAGTTTAGGCAATGACCATGATAATAGTAAGGACTTCAAGGAGAACAGCAAAAGCACTATTGACAGCAGAGATTTGGAAGTGATATCAACAGTAACCAATTGTTGTGAATGTTCTAGATCGTACAAGACGATCGTAGCGCAATCGGGTTTTTTATATTAGCCTTTCCGCTAATTTGGTTACCTGGTCAGATGGTTGAGTGGGGCTAAATTTGTCTTGACTGCGTCACATGACGTCATTCGTGAAGCTTCGCGGCAGCAGAGCAGATCGTAGGCTGTTCTTAAAAGCTCTGGAACCTGTGCTAAGGTATATAAAGCGCGATAAAGAGAGAGAGAGAGAGAGAGAGAGAGAGAGAGAGAGAGAGAGAGAGAGAGAGAGAGAGAGAGAGAGAGAGAGAGAGAGAGAGAGAGAGAGAGCAGATACGACAGTGTTAAGGTGAAAGCTTAACTAGAGGAGAAACGAGTCCTCCTTTGTAAGGAGTGAGTCCTCCGCGGCACTGCGCGTAGAGTGAAGCTGTTACGACAATACTGTTTACTGTCACCGCTGTGTATCGACCAGTGCATGAAAAAAGTCTATCGAAAACGACCACCAGCGTTTTTGAACTTTGACGTCCCGGCTCAAGCTAGGAGAACCCCCATACAACAGGATGTTGCAAGAGAAGAGTGCAACATTGGTTCCGAGATGGGGAACAGTCGAAGCAGTGACAGTTTACAACAGACATGGATGGCGAGAAACGCATGACTCATGTAGCCGCACGTGCGGAGGCGACAGAGCAACCGACGGAAGACATCGCAATGATGATGAGACTTCTGCTCGACCAACAAAAGGAGGAAAAACGACATCGCGAACGGAAGGAGACAGACGAGAAGGCAGACTGCAATCGGAAGGAGGCAGAGGAGAAGGCATGTCGCGAACAAGAAGCCAAACATCGCCAGCAAGAGGTTGCATACCGTGAACAGAAAGAGGCAGAGGAGAAGGCATACCGTGAACAGAAGGAGCTAGAAGAAAAAGATAAAGAGGCACGGAGAGAACAACAAGAAGCCGAACGTCGCCAGCAAGAGGCTGCATACCGCGAACAGAAAGTGGCAGAGGAGAAGGCATACCACGAACAAAAGAAGCTAGAAGAAAAAGAAAAAGAGGAATGGAGAGAACAACAAGAAGCCGAACGTCGCCAGCAAGAGGATGAATATCGTCTGCATCAGGAAGAGTTGCTGCAGACCATCAAAGCCGGCACGGAGGGACTGCAAAAGGAAATCGAGGCAGTTAACTTTCGCCTAGGAGAAGAGGTAGACCGCCTTGAGGCTCATCTCCAGCAAGAGGCAACGCGCCTTGACTCCCTGGAAGGGGAAATGACGCGTCTCGACACCACTCTCCACACAGAGATGTCTCGCCTAGACGCCACTCTCCATGCGGACATGTCTCGAGAGGTAAGCCATATCAAGAGTGTAATCTGCAGACTGGAGAGAAAGCTGGAAGGGGGACAGGACGTGAA